>JAAALK010001718.1:0-53477 GCA_019279435.1 Zizania palustris | reverse complement strand
CCTGCATCTGTTTGTTGCTGTTGTTGCATCTGGTTCAATAAGGCCGTGACTAGCTGGTTTTGGGTGGCCATCATTTCGGCCACTGTAGGGTGATTAGCGATTGGGGCTTGCCTTTGTCCCGTGGCTCCCCATTGTGGCAAGTTGCCACTCTCTCCTCTATTCTGAGGAGCGTCGGAACCCTGAGTGTTGGTCATCCTGGAGTTTTTCAAAGTAGACAACATTTATTTTAGTGAACTCTTTGTATTTTATTTCAAAAGGTACCGTTCTTGCGGTTACATTTATTTATTTCTTCATTCATGCCTTATGTTTTGACATGAATGGTAATACAAGCAAGCAAAAATGAAAAACAATCAATCGTAAACTACGTCTAGGGTAGCTCGGGGGACGGCTCAATCTCGGGCTCGTGGGAGCTGGTCGGGGTCGAGGAGCTGGATGGTCCGGCGGGTGGTGCACTGCGGGAGATCCTCTTGGGCCTCATAGTAGGGATCCGAAGGGTTTCTTCTTGCGAGGCGAAAGAGGCGCGATCTCCTCAATGTCCTTCTTTAATTCCTCGATCTGGTAGCGGAGCTGTGGGTTGGTGGCGACACGCTGCCGAAGGAGCTCATTTTGATGTCGTAACTCCTCTGCCTCGGCAGCCAAACGATGTCCCTGCTGGATGCGGCGACAAAGATCTCCGTTCTCGCGGTTCAGATCCTCAGAAGATTGTCGGTAAAAGCTGATTGTGTCGTGCTGTCCATTGGCATCCTGCAGTGCTTCGTAATGAAGATCATCCATGGCCTCCAACAAGCGCATGGTATGACCAATCGCAGAATGGCGCTGGGAGAGTGTGCTGACGAAGACACTGTGGGGACTTCCTGGGGTGCGAAGAGGCACGAAGCAAAAGTCCGTGTCGTAGAGCTCGCTGTCATAGATCATCCGGAGCTCTGTGAGTGCTTGGAGGGCGGTGCGCTGGCTAGCAACCAGGAAGGTAGGTCCTCCTCCGCGGTAGGTGTGAGCTGTCTGAGGGGAGGGCTGGACGACGACGGTGACCTCGCAGAAGCTTTCTTCCTCGTCGGGGAAGACTCCATGGTACATCGGCTCATGCTCAAATCCGAGGAAGCTGACGAGCATGCGCAGCTCGCGAATGAATCCAGCCTCGTCACGAAGGTTCCCACTCATGGTATGGACCGACATCTACAAAGAGAGAAAGTTTTTGTGAAAATCTCGGAAGATGAGAGGATAAGCAGTGTTTGTAAGAAAATATAGTAAGTATAAGTCCTAAGGTCAGGTCTGTTTGGCTTCCTACAGTCAAGTCGGCTCTGATACCATCTTGTTGCGCCCCGATTTAATAAATCAGGACTTTATTGAAATTCCATAGAAAATCAATAAAACAAGACGTTCATCATGCGACCACGTACAATACGGGCAATCATTCACGGTTCGTAGACCGCATTATTACAAAAGTGAATAAAGGTGAAGAGAAACTAATAAAATAAGGGTCCTAGATGAACGCCTCCTTCCAGTCTCGCCTTGACTGGGTCGCTACTCCAGACCTTCATCCTCCTCGTAGTAGACCGGCTCTGATGGTGTAAGTCAACGGGGTGAGTACAGATGTACTCAGCAAGCCACCGAATGCAAATATAATGCAAGGTAATAACAAAGGAGATAGTGGCTAGTTTTGCGGAAGCAGCATAATTGTAAAGCTTTAAATGTGAGCAATTTATTAGTACGGAAAAGTAAACATGTGTGTGTGCATCATCATCTTCTAACTCAAGGGGTACAGTCAGCCCCACCTCGCTCAACAGTCCTTACGTGCCATGAATAACTCGACCTCAAACAATTGTAAACTAACTGCGAGTAGTTACACAACCCGCCCTTGACCGTGGGCTCGGCTTTTCGAAAAGATTAAATTACTCTGATCAGAGATGTACCACTGTACACACAAGGCACACACTCATCACTTACACCAAAGTGTAACGAGATGACCCATTTCACGGGAACTCGTGCCAAAACCTTCCATATAGTCCTCCCCGACCCAATAGCACCCTCTTATGGGTTTCATATGGTGTCCCGACGCATCGGAGCCCCACCATACCCCCCCTTGAGCCTCGTCGGTACAAGTCGCCCGCAGGCTAGCCCCTTGCCCCCTCCTCTATGGTGCATCGAGCCGGAGTATTCCATACTTCCAGTTAGGACTTACCCATTAGACTTGTGGTTGGTACGGAAGTGCTTTGCAACAGATCCCGCAGACCGGTCCTTATAGTGCCCCGGGTGCGACAAACCAGTGCCCGAGCTTGCACCCGGAACCCACCATACTTATAACTTAGCCAACTCCAACAGAGTCGAGAGACAAGAATAACGGGGAAATTCATATACAGAATCCAGCTATCTACGACTCATTCTTTTTATCCTATAGCAGTTGAGCCGGTACATTGGGCACTAGCTAATATTTTTATAGTAGAGTGACAAGGAGTTAAGGCTCAATAATGATGGCTTGGGTTTGCACACAAGGACGGGGATCTAATAAATATAAGTGTAAGGCTGGCTTATTGGACTAATGCAATATTAACCTATGAGTTATAGCAATAATTTATTAAAACATGGGCTCAATTATGATCAACTGTTTCCACAGAGGTGGTCGATGACTTGCCTTGATCAGCAAAGGGGGATGGAGGAACCTCGGGGTAGAACTCCTGCTCCTCGTTGAACTCGTAGTCTTCTCGATACGGAAAAATAAATAATACATTCAATAAACAGATAAAAATCCACCAAATAAAAGAACATACATAGTTGTGGGTGTTTTTATGTGAAGTAATATTTTAATATTCTGAGTTTTTGCATAAAACAGTAAAGTTTAGCTTTTTAGGATTTTTCCTAATTTATTTTCTGTATTATTAATTTTAATCCTAAGGGGTTTTTATTCATTTATTTATTAAGAATATTTTGGGTAACATTAACATACTGTTTTTATGGCATTAATGTGTAGAGAATAATTTACTGAATTTAACAAAATTTGAATGGTGAAATTTGGAGTTAAATTGAGCAAGATATGAATTTTTGAAGTTTAAACTATTTTATGAATTTTGTTTAAAACCAGAAAATGGGCTCTGGTCCACGGTGAGCCAGGCCCACGGTGGACCGTGCCACTGTGCGCGTGGACCGGCCGATCCAGAGCCGTCGGATCTGGATCTGGCGGTCAGATGCGAGGCGGGATCCTTTAAGTGAAGATGGACGGTCCAGATTAAAACGGAGCGAAGGGGTACGCGTGGACGCACGAGATTGATCCTAGGGTTTAAGTAACGATCGACGGCTGCGATCGCTCCGTACCCCTTTGACCAGATCTACGGATGAGATTAAATCCCGAAGGGATTTAATCTGTGCCCCTCGTTCGCGATCGTGCGGCCAGGAATTAATCCGGCACGGCACGTGCGTAAGGGGGCCTCGCACCCTTCGTCTCCAGCGACGGCGGGGCTCGGTTGAGGTGGCGACGGCGACGGCGACGGCGAGGGGGCTAAGTCCTAGCTACCAGCAAAAATGGAATGAGGGGGTTACGGCGATTCCAACCATACCTACGGCGGCGAGGGTAGTCGAAGGATGGTGGCCGGCAGCGAGGGTAGACGGCGAGGGTCGTTCGGGAGCTCGACGGCGACGATGATCCGGCGGGTTCCAAGGCCAACGGAGGGGTGGTCGGGGACGGGGAGTCGTCGACGGTCCCTCTGGTGGCGGTGGCTAGGGCGGGGGAGGCCGGGATCGACGGCGAGGGCCTGCCGGAGGTGGAGCAGAACCAAAGGCCGAAAACTGCTTGGCAGGGCTCTGGAAAGCGAAGGCTTGCGCTAAGGAGGTGTGGGCAACGAGCGGTGGCCGGAGGGGTTTAAATAGGAGGGTCATCGGCGTCTAGATGGCAAGGTGATCGGAGGAAACCGAGAGGGTTCCTAAACTCTCCGGTGAGGTGTCCAAATCCTCGGATTTACTTCCCTAATCACGAAACCGCGTGGGCTATGGATGGAATGGGGTCGGTAATGCTCGGGGAAGGTGATCGGGGGCGATCGGACGGAATCGGGCGGCCGACGGCAGGAAATCCGAAGGGGATCGCCGGAGAAAGGAAAGGGGATCCCCTTCCCGGGAGGAAGACGATCCTGACAGGTGGGCTCCACCTGTCAGTGAGCGAGCGCGAGGCAAATGGCGCCGACAGGCGGGCCACACACGTCAGAGGGTGAAAGGGGCGCGGCTGAAGCTGACTGGTGGGGCCGAGGCGGGCGCGGGTGGGAGGAGAGAGGGGACGCGAGCGCCGACAGGTCGGTCCCACCTGTCAGTGGCTCAAGGCTTGGATTGGGCTGGGCTGAGGGCGAATTCGGGGTTGAGGCCCACTAAGCATTTAAAATTGTTTTCTGATTTAAAATAATTCCAGTAATTCATTTATTTGATTAAGGGTTGAATCACTGTTGGTAAAAATTTGTAAAAATTCTTAAAATTATGTCTTGGCATCTAGTTCATCTCATAAAATTTTCAGGTCCAAATTTTGAGTATTTCTCCCTGTTTGGCTTTATTTGGGTTCTTTTATGATTTTCCTTTAATACTAAATCCAGAAATGAGTTAAATAATGTTTTCCTTTTATTTTATTTGTTTTTATTCCTTGGGGTGTTACAATTCTCCAATCGCCGTTATAGGTTTCAGAGGGTCTTGATGGCCCATCTTCTAAAAAATCTCTAAATTACTGACTTCGGTGTGCCCCCGTGCCATTCCAGCTCTTGCCGAAGCCTGGCGGGGGTGGCCGTTCGAAGTGTGCTGGGCCGAAGCCCTCCGGAGGGTTCGGACTTTGGGGAGCCTTCTCCGTGCGGGATACTTCGGCCTACGGACTCCGCCATGCTAGGTCTCACGGTTGGCAGAGTACTCCGGTCCAAGGACCTTGGCACGCGGCGGCCTTCGGTGGCCAGAGAGGTTCGACCCGGAGGATGCGCCTGCCCACCGTTACTGGCTTCGGCAGTGAGGCCGAGCATCGGCTTCTCCAATATAGAAAATTTTCCTCTCTTGACTTGGTAACCAGATGCTTGCTGAGCCAAATCATTTGCGACTGAATTGGCTTCTCTTGATACATGAGAGATTTTGAAATCATTGAAAGTAGCAACTATGTCTAGACATTTATCCAAGTAACTATTCAGCAAGCCGTTAAAACATTGAGCACTCTTAGCTACTTGTTGCACTACCAACAAAGAATCACTGTATGTGTGGACATGTCTAGCACCTACAGATTCTAGTAATTCAAGACCTAGCAATAAAGCTTCGTATTCGGCTTGGTTATTAGTGGAAGAAAATTCTAGTTGGGCCGAAGTTTCAAAGTGCATTCCATTAGGTGATATGAGAACCACTCCAATACCTTGGCCACTCTTGCAAGCCGAACCATCAAAATAAAGTTTCCATGACACTACCTCAACTAGAGCAATATTGTTACTCCAGCTGATATCTATGTGGTGATCAACTATAAAGTTGGCTACGATTTGGCCTTTCATCGCTCTCAGGGGTTCGTAGGCCAAATCGTACTCAATCAACGTGTAAGCCCATTTTCCAATTCTCCCACTTAGAATCGGCTTCTGTAACATGTGCTTTATAACATCGGTTTGGCAAACGACAACACATGTAGTGGGGAGAAGATAATGGCGTAATTTGGTGCACGCGTAGTAAAGTGATAAACACAATCATTCTACCTACGTGTACCTAGTTTCAGCATCCAGTAGGCGGCGGCTCAAGAATGTGATGATGTACTCTTTTCCCTCTACCTCCTGGGTTAGCACGGTGTTGACACAGAAACGTGCCCCCGCACTTGGGTCAGTCTGGCGATCCAAAAGTGCACGGATACTTAGGGACAGGCCTAAGCGTGACGTAGCACCGGCGCCGCATTCCGATTACCCTTAATAGTGATAAGGGGGGTGGATTCGCCAGGCAACCAGATTGCAAGAAATAATCCAATTAGCCGAAAGAAATAGATTAAACGGGTTAAAATCAGCAAACCAGTCGGAGTCCTCCTGGTTCGAAGTCTGATGCGAAGGGTGCGCCGAAGGGTACCTTCGGCGTCTGGTGCGAAGTGCTCCACCAAAGGGTGCTTCGGCGCTCGGTGCGAAGTGTTCCGCTTAAGGGCGCTTCGGCATTCGGACTGATTTGGCCAAAGATAGACTCCTAACGGATCGGAACACGGTGATCACCACCGAACAGCGAGGTTCGGCATGCGATCTCCAATGCAGCGAATTACAGAGTGATTACGTGAAGGCCACACATGGGTGCAACTTCGTCTGGTGCGGAGTGCAGTCGTGGCAAAGCCTGTCTCGACAAAGTATGCTGACGGAGCCTGTTGTCAAAGCCTGCGGTCCTATTGAAGGGTGTCCTGGGGACCTCCGGAACCGATCTCTCAGCTCCGAACACCTCCGGCGAAGGGGCTTCGAACATGCGAACCTGCAACAGGGATGATGCGAAGTACCAATTCAGCCTTAGGACCGAATTTGCGAGGTGTTGCACGGGTGGCGAAGGTAGCAATCTATTACGTAGATTAGCGGATACTTCACAGGCGAAGTAACAAGGCGATAGCAATCTGTTACGTAGAATAACGGGGACTTCACGGGCGAAGTACCAAGGCTTACCACTATTTCGTAGCAGCGGACGGAGGGCTTCCAGGCAAACCCACGAAGAGGTACAGGAAAGTAAAGGTAAAAGTAAAGGTACGATCAAAGCATGGCTTTGGTTTGGTTTGTGTTGGGGGGCTCTCCACGCCGGCCATGCCTCTCTATTTATAGGGGGTTAACCCCCAATCTAATCTGCTATTAATCCGGCCAGATAGAGATAGAGATTGAGCTGGCGATGCAAACAGCTCTATCTCTACCGAGGTGGGCTTCGATCAGGCCCGTCGAGGCCTGCTTCTCGGGCCGAAGCTTCGGTAGCGTGGGCTTCAGCCAGGCCCGTTGAGGCTTGCTCCTCGGGCTGAAGCTTCGAAAGTGTGGGCTTCGTACAAGCCCTTTGAGGCTTGCTCCCCGGGCCGAAGCTTCGACAGCGTGGGCTTCGGCCAGGCCCATCGAGGCTTGTTCTCGGGACGAAGCTTTGACAGCGTGGGCTTCTGAAGCTTCGGCAGCGTGGGCCTCCAAAGGCTTCCTGGCCGAAGCCCATGGGCTGGCTGGAGGCTTTCGGAGCCCATAGCTTGATGGGCTTCAGCCCTATAGGGCTTCGGACAGACCCTGGACATGTGTATTTTCGGCCAAAATCACCAAAAATTGATATTTTGATAATCTAGCCATTAATGCCATTTTTTGCTATCAACACATGCCCCCTGCCTTTTAGTGAACTAGTGAACTAAAAGCACAACGATCTCGAGACGATACTATTCATACCGACTTTTTGACGCTTTTAGGACGTTTGCCACACACTCGGGAAATACCCTTTCAAGTACCGACTATTCAAAGCCCTTCGAAACCGCTCTCCTTGCAGGGATTCCAACACGTATGCATTGCCAGGAGCGATTTCGGCTATCTTAAAAGGACCTTCCCAACTAGGTGACCATTTGCCGAATTTGGGACTTTTCGTGCCTAAAGGCAAAATCGTCTTCCCTACCAAGTCTCCTATTTGAAACGATTTTGGTTCAACATTCTTATTGTAGGCCCTAGCTACTCTCTTCTTGTCTACCTCTATGGCTTCTAAAGCTCTTAGTCTCTTATCGGTCACATCCTCCAGATTATCCTTTAGAAGATCTTCATATTCATTGACCGATAAGCCGTCTTGCTTCAACACTCTTAAGGAGCCAAGATCTACTTCTACAGGTAGAACGGCCTCTTATCCACATACCAACTCATATGGACTGACCTTGGTGGCACCGTGCTTCGCAATCCTACAAGCCCATAATGCCTCGGAAAGCACTTCATGCCACCTTTTAGGAAACTCTTCAATTTTCTTCTTAATAAGCTTAATCACGGTTTTATTACTAGACTCAGCCTGACCATTCGCTTGAGCATAGTAAGGTGAAGAGTTTATCAACTTAATGTCATAGTATTCGGCGAAGTCCCTTCTTTAGAAACAAATGAACTACCTTGATCCATAGTAAGAGTTTCAGGGATGCCAAATCTATGTATGATGTGCTTTAAAATAAAATCACGTACCTCATTATGGGTCATGTTCTTGAGACGTACAGGCTCGGTCCATTCGGTGAAGTAATTTGTCACCATTAACACGAACCGATGCCCTTTTGAGGAAGGAGGGTAGATCTGGCCGATGAAGTCTAAACCCTAGCCCCGAAACAACCACGGATTGACAATAGGATTGAGCAATGAGGCAGGAGCTAACTGGATGTTGCCAAACTTCTGACATGCCTCACACCCTCTATAGTACTTGAAACAATCTTCAGTCATAGTCGGCCAATAAAAACCCGCTCTTTTGAGCATCCAACTCATCTTTTGGGCCGACTGATGAGTGCCGCAAAGCCCCTCATGGACTTCTCCTGTAGCCACTTGGGACTACTCATGGTCTAAACATTTTAGTAGCACTCCGTCGATGGTTCGGCGATATAATGTGTCATCTATCAACACAAATTTGAATGCTTGTCGCCGAACCTTCCGATCAACCCTTCGGATAGGGTCTTTCAAATACCTGACGATTGGGACTCTCCAATCGCCCTCACAGATTTCAGAGGGCTTCGCTGGTCCACCTTCTAAAAAAGATTCTAAAACACTAACTTCGGGGTGCCCCCCGAGCCATTTCAGCTCCTGCCGAAGCCCGGCCAAAGTGGCCGCTCGGAGTGTGCTGGGCCAAAGCCCTTCGGAGGGTTCGGACCCTGGAGAGCCTTTCCCGTCTGAGAGGTTTCAGACTATAGGCTCCGGCATGCCGGACCCCTCGGTGGGCAGAGCACTCCGATCTAGGGGCTTCGGCAAGCGGAAGCCTTCAGCGACCCGCGGGCTTCGACCCGAAGGGTGCGCCTGTCCCGCATTATTGGCGTCAGCAATGAGACCAAACATCGGCTTTTTCAATATAGAAAATTTTCCTCTCTTGACCTGGTAGCCAGATGCTTGCTGAGCCAAATCATTAGCGATTGAATTGGCTTCACTTGACACGTGAGATATTTTGAAATCATCAAAAGTAGCGACTATGTCCAAGCATTTGTCCAAGTAGCTATTCAGCAAGCCATTAAAACATTGAGCATTCTTGGCTACTTGTTGCACTACTAATAATGAATCACCGTACGCGTGAACATGCTTAGCCCTATAGACTCTAGTAGTTCTAGACCTAGCAACAAAGCTTCGTATTCGGCTTGGTTATTAGTGGAAGAAAACTCTAGTCGGGCCAAGGTTTCAAAACACATACCATTAGGTGATATGAGAACCACTCTAATACCCTGGCCATTCTTGCAAGCCGAAGCATCAAAATAGATTTTCCATGGCACTACCTCAACTAGAGAAATAGCATCATTCCAGTTAGCATCTATGTGGTGGTCAACTATAAAGTTGGCTACGACTTGGCCTTTCATCGCTCTTAGGGGCTCGTAGGCCAAATCGTACTCAATCAACGCGTAAGCCCATTTTCCGATTCTTCCACTTAGAATCGGCTTCTGTAACATGTGCTTTATAACATCGGTTTGACAAACAACAACACATGTGGTGGGGAGAAGATAATGGCGTAACTTGGTGCACACGTAATAAAGTGATAAACATAATCGCTCCACAAACGCGTACCTGGTTTTGGCGTCCAGCAGGAGGCGGCTCAAGAATATGATGATGTACTCCTTCCCTTCCACCTCCTAGGTTAACACGGCTCCAATCACACTGTCTTCAGCGGCGATGTATAGCCGAAACGGAATCCCGACCTTGCGTGCTCTCACCACGGTAGGTGATGACAAGCATTCCTTGATCTTCTCAAAAGCACTTTGTTGGCTTGCCCCCCAAGCGAACTCGGCTTCATTTTTTAGCCGGAGTATGGAGACAAAGGCATCAATCTTGCCAGACAAGTTGGATATTGTCACGCCCCGATTTAATAAATCAAGACCTTTATTGAAATTCCATAGAAAATCAATAAACCAAGACGTTCATCATGCGACCACGTACAATACGAGCAATCATTCACGGTTCATAGACCGTATTAGTACAAAAGTGTATAAAGATGAAGAGAAACTAATAAATCAAAGGGTCCTAGATGAACGCCTCCTTCCAGTCTCGCCTTGACTAGGTCGCTACTCCAGACCTTCATCCTCCTTGTAGTAGACGAGTTCTGGTGTTGTAAGTCAACAGGGGTGAGTACAAAAGTACTCATCAGCAAGCCACCAGATGCAAATATAATGCAGAGTAATAACAAGGGAGATAGTGGCAAATTTTGCGGAAGAGCATAATTTGTAAAGCAATTAAATGTGATCAATTTATTAGTACTGAAATGTAAACATGTGTATGCATCATCATCTTCTAACTCGAGGGGTACAATCAGCCCCACCTCGCTCAACAGTCCTTACATGCCATGAATAACTCGACCATTCAAACAATAGTAAACTAACTGCGAGTAGTCACACAACCCGCCCTTGACCGTGGGCTTGGCTTTTCGAAAAGATGAAATACTCTGATCAGAGGTGTACCACTGTACCCACAAGGCACGCACTCATCACTTACACCAAAGTGTAACGAGATGACCCATACCACGGGAACTCGTGCCAAAACCTTCCATATGGTCCTCCTTGACCCGACAGCACCCTCTTATGGGTTTCATATGGTGTCCCGACGCGTCGAGCCTCACCATACCCCCCCTTGAGCCACGTCGGTACTGTTAGAGATATACTATATAGTATAGGGGTTTATTTGTAAATCTTCTCTTCTCTTGTACTATTGCCCTTTGGGCCCTTCTCTTGTATACATTGCCCTTTGGGCCCTTTGTGAATACTGCTGGACTTTTCCTAACATGGTATAGAGCTAGGGTTTCCTTCCCTCTCCCCTTCCTCCAGATCCAGTCGTCGGATCCAGTCGCCGACGCCTGCGCCCGCGCCGGCGTGTCCTCACGCCGCCGCCCGTCTGCCCGCGCGAGCTCACGCCGCCGGGCCCGCACCTGCTCGCGCCGCCGTGCCCGTGCTACGCCTGCTCGCGCCGCCGCGCCTACGCCCAGGCCTACTTGCGCTGCCGCTCGTCGTGGCCGCTTTCGGGCCTGCTCGCACCACCGCACGTCGGCCCATCCTTCAGCGCGGACCCGCGCCCGAGCCCCACTGCCTCCCACGCCGCCGGGACTCCTCACCGACCCCCCTTCTACCTCTGGTTGTAAAAAAACAGAGGCAAGGGTCCCTCACCATGGCTGCTATTCGTCCTCCCGTTGCTACACCACTCCCAAATGTCACCTTTGATGGCACCAACTTTCGGGAGTGGTCCACGATGCTTCGTGTGTGCCTTGATAGTCAGCGGTTATGGGGACATCTCACTGGGCACTCTCCTCGCCCTCTTGTCCTGGTTCGTCCTATTGAGCCTACTACCGGGGCAGATGGTGCTTCGCCTTCTGATGAGGATCAGGCGTCCTATACTGCGGCTAGTGAGCAGTACATGTTTGATCTTAGCGACTATGAGGATTGGAGTTCTGTGGAGGCTCGTGCTGCTCAGATCCTCCTTGGCAGTATGAAGATTGTGTTTGCTATGGATCTTGCCTCCTTGCCTTCCACTCAGGCGATGTGGGAGCGTGCGATGAGTCTCTATCAGCCGAGCAGCCACGCCCTCTACATCTCCACCTTGGAGCTTGCCAGCTCCATTCGATAGCAGGACTCCTCCGTCGATGCCTTCTACCGCCAGCTGACTGACGTGTGGCGTCAGCTTGACTCACTCGCACCGGCTTACTGTCGGGCGTGTGACTGTTGTCGTCTTTGCCAGCAGCATGATAGTGTTCTTCGCCTCCACGAGTTCCTTGGCCGTTTGCGTCTAGAGTTCGAGCAGCTTCGAGCCCAGCTTCTAGCTCGATCTCCTCTGCCGTCCTTGGTTGAGGCGGTCACCTTGGCTCGGGCGGAGGAGATCCGTCTTCGTGGTGTGCTTTCGTCCTCCGCCACTGTACTGGTAGTTTCGACTGGTTCGACTTCCTCGACACCTGCTTCAGCCCCGTCCTCTACACCGACCTCAGCTCCAGGGCCTGTTACTTAGGGTGGCACAACAGCTGCTCTCTTCTATCGCTACTCCAAGTCCAAGACTCATGAGATTGAGCAGTGTCAGAGGCGGCCCTCCCACCGGAGGGGAGGCTCGAGTTCCTCAGGTGGTTCTCGGGGTTCTTCTTCTCAGTCGCCTCCGGATTGGGTCCTTGAGCTCATGAGACGGATGGATCGTTTGGAGCGTCGTGTCGGCTCTTCGGATCCATCTGTGGTATCTTCTGCCACCACTCAGTCTCCTCAGCCACCATAGCCAGGTACTCAGTCACCTTGGATTCTTGATTCTGGCGCATCTTTTCACATGACACATGACTCTACTCATCTTGGATCAATGAGTTCACTTCCTTTTCCTGTGTCTGTTAAGACAGCTGATGGTACTCCACTTCCTGTTATTCGTCATGGCACTCTTAGAACTTCCCATTTTCATGTACCATCTGTGTCTCATGTACCTCAGCTTCATTTGCAGCTTTTTTCTGCTGGTCAGATTACTGATCATGGTTGTCGTATCATTCTTGATTCTGACTTTTGTTCTGTTCAGGATCATCGCACTGGGACCCTGGTTGGTTCTGGCCACCGGCTCTGTGATCCTCCTCGCCTTTGGGAGCTTGACTGGCTACATCTTCCTCCCATTTCTACTTCATGCTGCTCGACTCCTACTGCTGATGCCACCTCTTTTGTCGTCTCTGCCTCCATCAGCTTTGCTCAGTGGCATCATCGTCTAGGTCACATGTGTGGGTCCCGTTTGTCATCTCTTTTTACTAGTGGAGTTCTTGGGAAGGTTTCTGGCGATAACTCCCTCCCTTGTATGGGTTGTAGACTTGGCAAGCAGATACAGCTCCTGTACTAGTGTCATCACCACCATCACTACTAGTGTCATCATCACTACTAGTGTTATCATCCCCTCCTTCACCACCACTATCCGCTTCATCACCTCCTTCTCCATCTCTACCTCCACGTCATCCCATTCACTATCACTATACTCGCCGTCCATGTCCTTCACCACCTTCCACCTCTTCTTTCCCTGTGCCTCAGGAGTCCTCATACTCTGCACTCTCTCTTGCTGAGCCTTCCACATATTGAGATGTTGTTACTCATCCTGAGTGGCAGTTTGCTATGGCTGAGGAGATTGCTGCTCTTGAGCGTACCAGCACTTGGGATCTTGTCCCTCGTCCTCCTTCTGCTGTTCTGATCTCATGCAAGTGGGTCTACAAGATTAAGACTCACTCTGATGGATCTCTTGAGTGCTATAAAGCGCGTCTTGTTGCTCGTGGTTTTCAGCAGGAGTATGGTCGTGACTATGAGGAGACCTTTGCTCCTGTTGCGCATAGGACCACCGTTCATACTCTTATTGCGGTGGCCTCTGTTCATCGGTGGACTATCTCTCAGCTTGATGTGAAGAATGCATTTCTTCACGGTGAGCTGCATGAGGAGGTCTATATGCACCCACCTCCTGGCTATCCTGTTCCCGATGGTCATGTTTGTCGTCTTCGCTGATCTCTCTATGGCCTCAAACAAGCCCCTCGTGCTTGGTTTTAGTGTTTTACCTCGGTTGTCACTGCTGCTGGTTTTGTTGCTAGTCAGCATGATCCTGCTCTTTTTGTTCACACTTCCCCCGTGTTCGTACTCTTATTCTTCTCTATGTGGATGATATGCTCATCACGGGGGATGATTCTGAGTATATTGCCTTTGTTAAGGCTCGTCTCAGTGAGCAGTTTCACATGTCTGACTTGGGTCCTCTTTGCTACTTTCTTGGGATTGAGGTCACATCCACACCTGACGGCTACTACCTCTCCCAGAGGAAGTACATTCATGATCTTCTTGATCGTTCGGGTATTACTGATCACCGCTCTGTGGACACTCCTATGGAGCTTCACACTCGTCTTTGTGCCACCGACGGTGTTCCTCTTGAGGATCCCACTCGCTATCGTCACCTCGTCGGTAGTCTTGTCTATCTTGGCATCACTCGTCCTGACATTTCTTATGCCGTTCACATCCTGAGTCAGTTTATGTCCACTCCCACTAGTGTCCACTTCAGTCATCTCCTTCGCGTCCTTCGATACCTTCGTGGCACTATCGACCATTGTTTGTTTTTCTCTAGTTCCAGCTCCCTTCATCTCCACGCTTACTCTGATGCTACTTGGGGTTCTGATCCTTCAGACTTTAAGTCCCTATCTGCTTATTGTGTCTTCCTTGGTTCCTCCTTGATTGCCTGGAAGACCAAGAAGCAGACTACTGTTTCTCGCTCTAGTGCTGAGGCTAAGCTGCGTGCTTTGGCTTGTGTGACTGCTGAGGTGACTTGGCTACGGTGGCTCCTGGCTGAGTTTGGGCCCCTTGTGAATACTGTTGGACTTTTCCTAATAGGTACAAGTCACCCGCAGGTTGCCCCTTGCCCCCTCCACTATGGTGCATCGAGTCGGATTGTTCCATACTTTCAGTTAGGACTTACCCATTAGACTTGTGGTTGGTACGGAAGTGCTTTGCAACAGATACCACAGACCGGTCCTTATAGTGCCCCAGGTGCGACCAACCAATGCCCTAGCTTGCACGCGGAACCCACCATACTTATAACATAGCCAACTCCAACAGAGTCCAGAGACGAGAATAACAGGGAAATACATATAGTAGAATCCATCTATCTACGACTCATTCTTTTTATCCTATAGCAGTTGTGTCGGTACATTGGGCACTAACTAATATTTTATAGTAGAGTGACAAGGAGTTAAGGCTCAATAAGCTTGGCTTGGGTTTGCACACAAGGACGGGGATCTAATAAAAATAAGTGTAGGGCTTGATATTTGACTAATGCAATATTATCCTATGAGTTATAGCAATAATTTATTAAAACATGGGTTCAATGATGATAAAAATGGGGGTTGTGAGTTGCCTTGATCAGCAAATGGGGAAGGTGGAACCTCGGGATAAAACTCCGGCTCCTCGACGAACTAGTAGTCTTCTCGATACGGAAAAATAAACATAACATTCAATAAACAAATAAAACATCACACAAAATAATAAACATACAAGTGTTAGGGGTTTTATTATGTGAAATAAGGTTTTATTATTCTGAAGTTGGGTGAAAAACATTAAGGATTAATTTTTAAGGCTTTTCCCAATTCATTTTCTGATTTTACTATTTTATCCCTAAGGGGGTTTTTATTTGTTTAATTGATAAGAATATTTTGGGCAACAGTAACATACTATTTTTATGGCATTAATGTGTAGAGAATAAAATGCTGAATTTAACAAAATTTGAATGGTGAAATTTAGAGTTCAAATGGAAAAGATATGAATTTTAGAAGTTCATACTCATGATAGAACTCTAAAAAGAAAGGAAATAATCTCAAGATTATTCCTTTGGATTAAATGAGAGGGTTGACATGTGATCAACACATTCACTTAGATAGAATGAAATAGAATGATTAAATTTGAGTTAAGACAAGGGTAGATCGATGGGTTATGATTCAATTTAAAACAAGGATGGGCTGAATTGAATGTGTTGATTGATTAGAAACAAAATGGTACAAATGGATTTATTCAAAGGATTTGAATAGGTTCTTACCGTTGGACAACGTAGTCCATTCAAGAGGCGTTCGACTAAAGGTACGCATAAGGGCTTAACCGATCGAGCCTTAGCGACCATGTCGATGGGTTTAGATTAAATCGATGAGACTCGATGATGGATGGTAATGAACGACTACGAACAACCGACAATCGGTGACGACCATCGATGAACGTCACAAGTTCGATGACCGAACATCAATCAAGTCGTAATCGATGGATTATATCCAAATAAAAGAGAGAAAGGTGGCGTGACATTCAACCATTATGATTGACGATGAATGACGATGGATATTAACTTCGGTATGAGAAATGGAATGACGATGATCTACGCTTTATGGAAAATATGACCTCCAGGATGGAACACATGTGAACGAAGTGGAACACTGGATGCTCTAGAGATAAAGAGAACTATTTTCAAGGTTAGTTGGGCGCGGAACACCGGTACGATATAAATAGAAATCGATGGAGGATAAATCAATGAAAATAGCTCAACATTAATTTAGATCATGAATAACGATTAAATAAATTAGATCGGAATAGAACCACCGGGTTAAATAAATTGGAACGGAGTCGCCGGATTTATAGATTAATTATCACAAATACATGGGTATGATAAATCGATGTAATAATTATTCAATTGATGATGATTGATCTAATCTTGATGAAGTAACAAATGGATTTAAATAAACGGATATAACAATACGATGATGGACGTACTAGAATAAAATGATATAACAAATTAATTGAATGGCGACGGACGGCCAAGATTTAATGAAAATCCTACGACTAAGATTAAAATAGATCAAAGTGGGATCATCGGGTTTTGATAATGACGTTTTAGGATCAATATTAATTAATGGTTGAAACATATTGATGAACAAGATAAAATGGATTAGATTAAATGAACGACATCAGGACATGTTAATGAACTATTTAGAGTGAACACCACCTAACGCAGCCAGGATAAATCAACGATTACTTAAATGTAGACTAGAAAGAGATGATTATTACCGTATGAAATCAGAACGGAGGTAACATGGCCGACAAGAGGAGATGAGCTTGCCCAGAACAGCGAGGTAGCGGCGGCATGGTGGTTCGGCGAAGGGGAGGCATGGTGGCGGCTCGCTGGAGTAGTGGCGCGGCGAGGCAGCGACAACACCTGGCGGAGGCAATAGGGAAGAGGAGAGGGGCTGCGATGGAGGAAATGGGAGAGGTGTGGGCTTGTGGAGGAGAAAAGAGAAGAGTGCCTGGCTTTTATAGAGGGAGGAGGCGCCTGAATAAATGGAAGCTGCGGGTAAGAGATGGAAAGATATGTGTAGAAGGAAAGAGAGGAAGAATAAAGGAAAGAGGAAGAAAGGAAATAGAAAGAGAAGAAGGAAGGAGAAAAGAAGGAAGGAGGAGGGTGCGGCCAAGAGAATGGAAGGGAGAAAAAAAAAGAAAGGAAGAAAGAAGGGAAAAGGAAAGGAAGAAAGAAAAAGGAAGGAAAATAGAGGGAGAAGAAGGAAAGAGGAAAAAGGAAGGGGAATGGAGAAATGGAAGGAGGGAGTGGGGGTAGCTGTGTGTGCAGCCAAGGGAGGGGTGCAGGAAAAAAGAAAGCAAGGAGAGAGAAGGGAAAGGAAAAAGAAGGAAAGAGAAAAAGGAAAAAAGGAAAGGAGGAAAAAATAGGAAACTATTTTTCTGAAAATTCAAAATTGAATTTTTAAGAAAAAGTAAAAAGTTTTTTGAAATTTTGAAATTTAAAATAAATTTAGAAATCTTGGATTTTAAAGAAATAACGCGTGAATATTTTAACGAATAAACGGTGGTTTGAAAAATAAATTAATTTTGTATTCGCGTCGAAATTAGAAATTCCAAACATGAACACCAAAACAAGGTTTTAAATTCATTTTTGGGAATATAAAATAATTTTTAAAGTGATTTTTAATGGAATTTAAACACGCAGTTAAAATGGGATTTTAATTTCACGACCGAAAATAGAATGTTGATTCCTCCGGATTTTTGATTGGGAAAAGATATAGATAGTCGGAAATGATGATTTAAATTATATTGGAAAGAGAGTGATTCAATTACTTTTTTTTATTAAAGTTATTCATTGAAATATTATGGATTACTATTCTAGTTACAAAAATCCTTAATAAAAACCTAAATTTATTTGAGGCGGGAGAAATTTACTTGAAATTTCTCTAGCCGAATTTTATTTGGTCTTATATTGTTTTTTATTTAAATAATTTATCATATATTTTATTCACACATCATTCTTGTTGAAATATATTTTATTAATTAGTGTTATAGTTTTACGATGAAATGATATTGATTATATTTAATTCCTTTGCGCTAAAAATTCCGGAAAATTTTTGCGATGCAAATTAGAGCAAGATAAATTTAAGGAAAATACTCGAGATACGATTTATTTTTAAATAAAATTTTTAGGCCCATATTTTAGCTTTCATATTTTTCAATTTTATATTGAATCATTTTCTTGAAATTCATTTATTAATTATTTTATTTTATTTTTAACGCCTAATGAAATCAGTATGTTACAGATATAAAGCGACGCAAATAGTTCAACTTGCCTAGCAACTTTTGCACATCCTTCTTGCATGCTGGCGCTGCAACGTTTCTAATCTTCTCAAGTCTCTTAGGATCAATCTTTATATCTTTCTCATGAATCATGAAGCCTAAGAACTTACCTGCCGACACGCCAAAAGCACACTTGAGTGGGTTCATTTTCAACCCATACTACCGCATCATATCGAAAGCAACCTTCAAATCGGCTAAATGGTTTCCCATAGCGTCCAGACTTCTAACATGACTCCTAACAAGTCATGAAAGATCAAGTTCATGGCGCGCTGATACGTGGCGCCGGCATTTTTCAACCCAAAAGTCATGACGACCCATTTGAATAAACCAACAAAATGAGGGCATCGAAAGGCAGTCTTATAGACGTCCTCTTCGGCCATAAAGATTTTATTATAACTGGAATTGCCATCAAGAAAACTTAGTACCTTATGTCCTGAAGCATCGTTGATCAGCATGTCGGCTATTGGCATTGGATACTCCTCTTTTGGAGTGGCTCTGTTTAGATCCCTGAAATCGATGCATACCCGTATCTTGCCGCTCCCTTTCTTCTATACAGGTATAATGTTAGCAACCCATTCAACGTACCTGCACGGCCTAATAAATTCAGCCTTGAGTAGTACGCAGCTTAGCCCTGGCATCTCGCTATACTCCCATGTGAAACAATCGACATACGACCGAAGTAACTTTATTACTTCAGCCTTTTCATCGGGCTGTAAATGTTGGTTTACAAAAGTCGGCCTTGGGATGCTACCATCACCTATGTCGACTTCCTCCAAGGGATCGGCCAACGCAAAACCTTGTCCTAATTTTCCTACTTCGCTAAAGTCCCCGATGGCTTTGGCAATACCGTCTTTACTAGACCGATATTGCTCCACACGAAACTTTAGCCAATCTAGATTACTCTTGCTAGACATGACTATTAATACAAAAATAGCCGTGCTACTCCAGCTGGCTTTATAGACACTAGTACAAACCGTCCTCCGGATACACTAACAAAATCATAATCTGAAAGATCTCTACCTGAGAGACACTCTACTTTGTTATGGACGGCGTCAATTGATACATCGGCCAATGCTACTTGGGCCGAAGTATCCGTGGGAATGACTTCTACCTCATCGTCGTCCCACTATATCAGGCACTGGTGTAGAGTAGAGGGAATGCAATAGTTTGCGTGAATCAAGTCGCGCCCGAGTAGTACGCTATAGTTACCTTGTACGTCGACGACGAAGAACGCTGTTGGCAACGTCTTGTTGCCCACCGTCAACTCCATAGAGAGTACTCCCTTGGCCTCGGAGCTCTCGCTGTTGAAGCCGTTGAGCATCAAGTTGGTCTTCTTCAGGTCATCCTCATCCCTGCCAAGTTTCTTCAACAACGAGCAGTGGCACCGCCGTCGATGAGCATCCGGGAAATCGGCTTCCCATCGATGTGACCCCTGATAGAGGGGCTTCAGATGGCGTGCCGAGTCCTTGGGCTTCTCGAAGATGGTGCTACGCGGACTGAGGTTCAACTGAGCGATCTCGCCCTCGTCCCGTGGTGGTGCAAACTCGGTGGGTAATGTGACGATGTTGATGTCCATCGCCTGAGGTGCGGGCCACTCGAAGACGGGTGAGTAATCATCGTCAAGCATGTCATCCTCGTCGTCGCTTGGACTGGGAGTCGGGTTGGCCATCTCAACCGGCTTCTCTCTCCATACCTGTTTTGTGGCTAGCCGAGGGCGGATCTCTTTGAAGATAGCGTCAAGCTCGGCCTCAGCTACCTTCTCGCGCATCTCCTGTGCCCGCAGCCTTTGTAGGCGTCTTTTATGCGATTTGGATATGCCCGAAGGAGCCCAAGACGGCTTCGTCTTGGTGCCTGCAGCTACTGTTTGACCCCTATTAATTCTGGCCGAAGTGTGCCCTTCGGCCTTGGGTGCCCTGTGTTCGAAGGGGGCTTCGCTGCGAACCCCGTCGAATGGATCGGCCCCGTCCGGCCGATCGAACCAAGCTTCGGCGCGGAGTCTGACCAAAGCATGCGGCTTACCTCTGTTAGCCTTTGGCGATGAAGTCTTCGGGATTGGGACTTCCTGAGACCCAACTCTGATAGTTATGGCTTCAGACTCCCTGACTTCGGCCTCTGCGTGCTCGCACCCTTCGGCTTCACTCTATAGGGCCCGATTCGGAGGTATCACAGATAGTCTGTGGACGATGCCCCCTCTGCTGCGTTTGTTTGCCCCTGCCATCCATAATACTCCGAAGGAAAACAAGGTATAGGGTCAGTCTGCGGAAGGTACCCCGACCCAAATACGTGCGGAGCCCATGGGGTTCTCGCCCAGTCATACGGCGGAGGCATCGGAGGCTCTAGCGGCCTCGCCTAGGGCTGGCAACGAGCCGAGCTCTCGGCTCGGCTCGGCTCGTCCGAGCCACCTCTTTAGCGAGCCGAGCTAATGAGGACATCGCTGCCATTGATACAACCACAACAGCAGCCAACACTTCACCGCTTACACCTAAGCAAGGACCAATGACACGCACCCGTGCACGTGAACTTAATTATCTGGTGAACTCGTTCCTAGCTGTTCAAGTTAATTATTTTTCCAAAGGGGTACTATTAAAGCCTTGTGATGACTTTATTATCCTTAAGTGCTTAGGAATTGAACCAGCTAGGAGTGGAGAAGGCAACAATGCAATAAATATTCGTGCACCCGAAGGGACTCTTGTAACTGCAGAAATCCAAGATTAAATGGAGCATATATTTCAACTCCCAAGGTTCTTTAATGCAAATAAGTACTTATTGGAAAGGTCTCTTCGTCTGCTTTCCAACGGATCAAGAATCAATGGCAGAGGACAGACGAAACGTCCAGAAACTGCCGAAGAACACTCGTGACTCCATCCTGAGTTTCTAGTTTTCCCTTTAAAAGCAAGTGGTAGCCACAAAAGAACTCGGGTTTTGTTTGATGTAAGTTAGCTGCTGCTACTTCCTTTCCGTACTACCAAGACAGCAAAAGGATCCACCGAAGCTGCAGCCAACACTTCTTCTTCTGTCGCTTCCACCGGGAGAATGAAGGACATCCAGTGCCTCCGATGCAAAGGATTTGGGCACATACAAAGGGACTGTCCAAGCAAGCGTGTGCTGATCGTACGAGAAAATGGTGAGTATTCATCAGCTAGTGATTTAGATAATGAAACATATGCCATGCTTGCTGCCCAGGATGCAGGAAACAAGAATGATGATGAAGAACACATTGGGGCTGAACATGCTGAACACTACGAGAGTCTTGTTGTGAGGCGTATCTTGAGTGCACAAATGATTCAAGTTGAACAGAACCAGTGACACAATCTGTTCCAAACAAAGTGTGTAGTTTGGGAACGATCGTGTCACATTATTATTGATGGAGGAAGCTGCAACAACTTGGCGAGTGCCACCATGGTAGCAAAACTTGGGATGAAAACACTTCCACACCCACATCCCTACTACATCCAATGGTTCAATGATAGTGGTAAGCTTAAGGTAACATGTATGGTTCGAGTGGAATTTACAATTGGTTCATACCATGATTACATTGATTGTGATGTGGTACCTATGCAAGCTTGCTCTATGTTATTTGGTAGACCTTGGCAATTTGATAAGGATACATTGCATCATGGTAAATCAAATCAATATTCTTTCATGCATAATGAGAAGAAGCTTGTTTTGCACCCTATGTCCCCCGATGCTATTTTGAGGGATGAAGTTGCTAGAACTTGCAAGGAGAAGAACAAGAAATCTGCTCAAAATGACAGTGGTGTTGTGAACGGATCGGTTCAATCTACGAATGACAAATCTAAATCTGCTCATGTTGGGAAAAATGACATAAAATTGAAAAGTGCTTGTTTCCTTGCTTCAAAATCTGATTTACTTGAATTAAATGATGACGCCACGATCTGCTATGTGTTTGTTTGCAAAGAAGCTTTGTTCTCACTTCACGACATACCATCTACTTTGCCTCCTACTGTCACTAATCTTTTGCAGGAATATGCTGATGTGTTCCCACAAGAAGTGCCACCCGGGCTACCACTAATCAAAGGTATTGAGCATCAAATTGACCTCATCCCTGGGGCGTCCTTGCCAAATCGAGCGCCATACAGGACCAACCCGGAGGAGACCAAGGAGATTCAGCGACAAGTTCAGGAATTACTCGACAAAGGTTATGTGTGTGAGTCCCTTAGTCCTTGCTCTGTTCCTGTTCTGTCGGGTCCATTAAGTGGAACTAAAATACTCTTTTCTACTACTTGTCACCCTCAAACTGATGGACAAACAGAAGTTGTAAACCATAGTTTATCTACCATGCTTAGGGCTGTTTTGAAACATAATATAAAATTGTGGGAAGAATGTTTGCCTCATATTGAATTTGCTTACAATCGTTCGTTGCATTCGACTACTAAATTATGCCCTTTTGAGATTGTGTATGGTTTTGTCCCTCGTGCTCCCATTGATCTTATGGCCATTCCACCTTCAGAAAAATTGAATTTTGATGCTTCTCGCCGTGCTGAATTGATTCTTAAGATGCATGAGCAAACTAAGGCAAACATTGAGGCCATGAATGCTAAGTATCAACAAGCCGGTAGCAAGGGTAGAAAGCATGTTACTTTTGAACCTGGTGATTTAGTTTGGGTTCATTTGAGAAAGGATAGATTTACGGATTTAAGAAAGTCTAAATTACTACCACGAGCTGCTGGACCATTCAAAGTGCTTCAAAAAATAAATGATAATGCATATAAAATTGAGTTGCCTGCAGATTTTGGGGTTAGTCCCTCTTTTAACATTGCAGATTTGAAACCATACTTGCGTGAGGAGGACACGTTCGAGTCGAGGACGACTCTATTGCAAGAAGGGGAGGATGATGAGGACATCGCTGCCATTGATACAACCAACACACCAGCCAACACTTCACCGCTTACACCTAAGCAAGGACCAATGACACGCGCCCGTGCACGTGAACTTAATTATCTGGTGAACTCGTTCCTAGCTGTTCAAGTTAATTATTTTTCCAATGGGGTACTATTAAATCCTTGTGATGACTTTATTATCCTTAAGTGCTTAGGAATTGAACCAGCTAGGAGTGGAGAAGGAAACAATGCAATAAATATTCGTGCACCCGAAGGGACTCTTGTAACTGCAGAAATCCAAGATTAAATGGAGCATATCTTTCAACTCCCAAGGTTGTTTAATGCAAATAAGTACTTATTGGAAAGGTCTCTTCGTCTGCTTTCCAACGGATCAAGAATCAATGGCAGAGGACAGACGAAACATCCAGAAACTGCCGAAGAACACTCGTGACTCCATCTTGAGTTTCTAGTTTTCCCTTTAAAAGCAAGTGGTAGCCACAAAAGAACTCGGGTTTTGTTTGATGTAAGTTAGCTGCTGCTACTTCCTTGTAACGCGCGTGTCGGCTAGACCGCCCGATTACTTGAAT
Source organism: Zizania palustris (assembly GCA_019279435.1). Lineage (NCBI taxonomy): Eukaryota > Viridiplantae > Streptophyta > Magnoliopsida > Poales > Poaceae > Zizania > Zizania palustris. The sequence goes on along the minus strand of JAAALK010001718.1, from coordinate 29,811 downwards.
CAAAACTCCAACTTCTATCATATCCGTGAGTGTTTGCTTGTCATCTTGTTCTTGCTTGTTCTTCGATTGTTTGCAGGTTCAAGGTTGTTCTTGGCACGACAAGAGCAGCAACAACCGGAGTTGGTGTAACTATCGCTAAGGCGCAACATCCTTGTGGTTGTTGTAGTCAGGTAGCACAACGTCGATCTCCACCCCCAAATCGTAGTTATCAGGAGTCGGTGTACCTGTCGCTCAAGGCGCCACACCATCTTGGTTGTGGTAGTCGGGCAGCCAACGTCGGCTTCCACCAAATTCACCACATCCTCCATCTCTCATCGAAAGGTCGGGCTCCCTCGTACCCGTTGGGTCCATTACGAGCCAGGCTCGGCTCGGATGGTTTAGCGAGCCAAAATTCTGGCTTGGCTCGGGCTCGGCCGAGCCACGAGCAGGCTCGGCTCGGCTCGGCTCGTTAGTGCCATCGTCCACTTGTTTTTTTAATCTTTTTCAATGTGTTGTGCTCACTTAACTTAAAAAGTGGCATTGTTGGGGACTCATTCCTCTCAGAAAATCAGGTGGTGGCACTGGGTGTAGCCGTGTAGGTAGCGGTGGTCGGTGGGGTTGTGGGCTAGCCAAGGACCGCTGGCCGTCGAGGGCGTCGATGGTGCCAATTGTCAAGAGGGGAGAGGATATGTGTCTATTGTTCGGTGTTTAGAGCTTAGTGCTCATGCAATGATGAAAATACACAATTTGATGTTATTTACTTCACATGAATCCATGATTTTATGCACTAGATAGAGGAATAGATTCGCTCCATATGCCGGTGACTGAGCCAACGAGCCGGCTCGGCTCGGCTTGAATGTTGGCCGAGCCAGGAGGCTTGGCTCAAGTTTGGCTCGGTGGCACAGCGAGCTGAGCCAGGCCCGGCTCGGCTCGGCCGAGCCCAAGCTGGCTCGCGAGCCCTGAGCCAAACTGCCACCCCTAGCCTCGCCCACTGCGAGCCGAACCCGTTGCCTAGCGGGTGGTTCGGCCAAGTTGAAGGCATCTCGGACCATACTAGCAAAGGGTCCTGCCAGGCTAGAGGTATGTTCGGTCAGTACGGGCCGAAGCCTCCCATCGGAGGAGTCCACCATGGTGCGGGGTTCGGCCATTAGGGTTCAAAGTTGTTGCTCGGGGGGTTCGACCATTGTGGCTCGGAACCACCGTGCGGAGCATCAGGATACCTCGGTCCGAAGCCTTCGTGCGGAGGGTTCGCAACCTTCGGTCCGAAGGTACCCTTTGAAGGTTTTGGCCCCTTCGGCTGCTTTGGCTGAGCATGTGGGCCTGCTTCTTTGGCCCTCTTTTGATGTTTGTTCAACAACATGTTATATGTCACCTTCGGCCTCTTGCGAGCCTTAGCCGAAGGGGTATTGGTGTTCTGTTTCCACACTCCTACCTCGGGGTTGTTTGGCACGAGTGTGCGAGTACGTGGTTCTCCAACAATCACATCTTTTCCTTTAGCAGACTCGGCCTATTCTGGCCAAATCAACACCTTCTTCTCGCCGAGGTCGATTGCGTTGACTGGAAAAGGATCTTTATCCAGCTTCATTTTTGGATCATGGTCTATCTTCAATCGTCCTTCTTCTATGGCCGATTGTATCTGCCGTCGAAAAACAATGCAATCATTAGTATTATGAGAATGTGAATCATGCCACTTACAGTATGGATGCTTTTTTAACTCGTCGGTAGGTGGGATAACCCGACCCTTAGGTAACCTGAGAAGCTGACTTTTTAAGAGGAAATCAAATATTTTATCACATTTAGTCACATCGAACGAGTATTTGATCTCATTAAGCCTATTCTCTGTGGGGGATGGTCGAAGTTCGGAGCAAGTGACAGGTTTGTTTTTAGCGTTTGTAACCCATTCGGCCGCGTACATGTCGGCCAAATCCTCCTCCTCTGACTCCTCTTCATCAGAGCGTTCCATGATGTGGATCCCGGCCCTAGGCTTGCTAAACGTCTTAATAAATTTCTTATCTTTGGTTCGGCTTTCTTGGACCAGAGCCTGCTGTAGAACTTGGCTTACTTCTAAAAAGTTTTGGTTATCTAACCTTTCTTTTAGTTCAGAACGCAGCCCATTAAAAGCTAATTCCGCCAAGTCCCTTTCTGAAATATTAAGACTAAAACATCGGTTTCTGGTATCTCTAAAACGCTTGATATACTCAAAGGCGCTCTCACTAGATTTTTGTTTAACCGATGTCAAATGTGAAAGCCTAAGTTCTGTTTCACCGGTGTAGAAGTAATCATGGAATTTCCGCTCCAAATCGTCCCACGTGTGGATGGAATTTGGCGGGAGCGCCGAAAACCAAGTGAAAGTTGTGTGGGACAGTGAGAGAGAAAACAGTCTAACCTTTAGGGCATCGATCCCGCTAACCTCTCCACACTATGCCAAAAATTGACTAACATGCTCTAGTGTGGTCCTGCTACCCTCGCCATCAAATTTAGTAAACTCGAGGATCCTATAGCTGCGAGGGTAGGGCACTGTATCAAGATGATCGGGGTATGGTTTGCGATAAACCCTAACCCATCCCTTGGGCACGAAGCCGGCACACTCCCTAAACAGTGTGTGGATCCACTCATCTAAATCATCTTGGTAGTTTGCTTGCATGCGCCTCTCATGTGGGGGCGCGACACGCGGTGGGATATCGGCGTGTCGGCCATGTGCTTATTCCCTACGCGCTATTTGTATAATGTGCTCGTGTCCGGGCGCCTGCGCGCGTGGTGCGGGTAGCGCGGGTATTGGCGCGGGCGCTGTGTGATATGCAGTATTAGTTTGACCATAGGCATAATGATTGGTCTCGGCCATAAGTGGTGAGGCCGGAGACATGTTCGTCAGAGGTGCACTAGCTATAGGAACCAGGGTTGCGGCCTCAGTGAAGCCGAACCTTCTAAGAGTCGCCTCTACTTGGGAGCTGACTGCCGAATCTAAACGGTTGGCTAGCGAAGCGCTAACGGCCTGATCTATTGATGCGGCTATTTTCTACTCAATTTCTAAAGAAGATAAACGAGGCGATACCGGTGTTACCTGGACCTGAGCGGGGTCAGGGGTGACGATGTCGCGCTGACGAAGCCTGCGCGTGTCTTGATGTAGCCTCCAAGCATCATATCTTGGAGCGCCTTTAGCCTTGCCTCGATTTCTGCTTGGTCTCCTGCGGGGATATCTTCAAGAGTAGGTGACATTATGTTGCGGTTGTCGATATCCGTGCCTCCTGTTGTGTCCATCAGCGGTGTAGACGTAGTAGTCGTAGTAGATGTACCGGCGGCCAATGTAGACATGTAGGACCAAAAATAGTGACCAGAGGGGGGGTGAATGGGCGCCTTAAAAATTCTTTCGAATATATGGCCTGTTCCCAACACCCAACGCACCTCAAAAGACTAAGCAACAGAAAATGAACAGATAGCCTAAATCTAAAGGTATCTAGTCCTAGAATCAACTGATGTTAAACTGAGAACTACCAAAGCAGTGCAACTAGGTAGATAAACAAAGTAAACTAGACATGTCAGGCCAAACTTCTCAATGAAATGATCTAAGTATATATATATATATAAGGTGAGATGAGAAGTTACTGTTCAGATTTGTCTCCTGTGCGAAACTTGGTGAAGCCTGCTTCGCTGGTCGAAGCCTGCTTCAGAGGTCGGTGACGAAGTCTGCTTCAGAGGTCAGATGCGAAGCCTGCCGAAGGCTGTTGAAAATGCCGAAGGTGTTTTGGTCTAGCCTAGTTCGAAGTGGCAGGGAGCGAAGTATGCTTCGTAGCGAAGTGTGACAAAGACGAAGCCTGCTTCGAAGAGTGTACTTCGAAGGCAAGGCTTCGAACACAGCTTCGAATTCGCACACAGAGCGAACAACCTTCGAAATGAAAAGTGAAGGCTGACACGCGACAGAGAAATCAAAACGGAGCCTACACTCTACCTTCGAAAAGAGCAAGCTTCGAAAAGAGAAGCGAAGTCTATCAGTGAGATTAGCTTCGAAGCTAACTCCGAAGCCCGATGAAGTAATGACTTCGAACAGCTAGAGACTGAAAATACCTTCGCAAAAACTGTCGAAAATAGTAAAGCTGACAGAGCACAAAGCGTACTACGAAGGTAGAGACATAGCACAAACTTGAATCCGAAGTTCAAACTAAGCCTTCAGGGATATCAGTTCGAAGCCTACCTCACGGAGCTGAGGGGCTTCGAACAGAGAAGGGGCTTCGCAAGTGAACAACCATAAAAGTTACTCGAGACCGTCAACTTCGATCAAAAAGCTACGGAGGGGAAAGCAAAAAGCTGGCACAGTGTACTGTTGCTACAGTGTAATAGTACTACTTGCAACAGCAAGAACTAGTACTACTTGCGTGAAGAACACACGCAACAGAAGCTTCCGAAGCCTCAAAATCCATGGAAAAACTTGCTGTGTGAATGAAATGAAGCCATTAAAAACTCTGCAGTTGCTGCACACGATTTGAGACTAGAAGCTTCACTGCAACAATAAATGCAAGTGTTGTAGCAATTTCGTTAGCTACAGCACAGGTTTAGTATGAGTGTATATGATGTGTAGAATGAACCTCGATGGGTTCTCTCAGAGGGAGAAGGAGTTTATACTGGTTCGGGCCTCCTCTAGGGGATAATAGCCCTACGTCCAGTTTGTGATAGATTTGGCATGGCATGCCTTAGTGTGGAGAAGAGAACTACAGGGTCTCATGGCCCCCTGGAGTGTGTGTCCCTGTTTCAAGGGCTTGGCCCTTCTTTTATAGGCACGCAGGCCAAAGGAAAAGACTGGGATGCCCCCTATGAGCCCTAGGCTCATAGGGGCAGAGAGGGGAAAAGGAGCTAGCTACGGTACAAAAGTTCTTTACAGCCTTACAGACGTGTCAAGCTATGCCAGGCTTTGACCAGCTAAACGACATACCAGGGGCGGAGGGCCCCTGGTACGGCTTCTGTACTGCGGCGGGGCGTAAATATCTTCTGGGTTCGGAGCAGGGCCGGAGCTCCGAACTGGGGCCTCCGAACCGGGGCCTCCGAACCGGGGGCCTCCGAACTGGGCCCTCCGAACCGGGGCCTCCAGACTGGGGGCCTCCGAGCTGGACCCTCCGGACAGGGGGCCTCCGAGCTGGAACCTCCGAATAGGGGCTTCCGAGATGGACCCTCCGAACAGGGGCTTTGGCTTTGAGTCGGTTGGAAAGGGTCCGGAGACTAGCTCTGAGGAGCTCCGAAGGGAGCTCCGAAGGCTAACTCCGAACAAGGCTCGAAGGCTAACTCCGAAGAAGGCCCAGAGGCTAGCTTCGAAGTTAGCCTGAGACTTAGCTTCTGGCGGTCTTCAAGAGATCTCGAGGGCTTTGCCCCGGAGGGCTCCGAAGGACCTCGCTTCGAAGGGCTTCGTCGGGGCCCTGGGGCTTCGCCCCTACAAACTCCGTCACAAACCTTGAGACTCGGGAACAGTTCTTGGGGAGGAAACAGGCTTCGACAGTGTTGGGCTCCGGGCCGAAGGCTATCGGAGGCTGACGTCATTTAGCCCCTGTTCAGGGGAAACATATTCCCCCAACAGTAGCCCCTCACGTGTAGGCCTTCGGGACGAAAGGGTGCACGTGCCCTCAGGACAAATGAACTGCAAAAATACAACCTCGGATAAAACATGCCTTCGGAGCTTGGACCGAAGGCGATCTCGAAAACTGCATGTAATAAATGCCTGTGCCAGTTTGACAGAATGACCTCGGGGAGTCCAAACGGCCCCGCAACGGCTAGAAGGTTACCGTTACCCTGCGCTGGGCCGCTTCGCCTTCGCTGGAGGCCCACTCGATAGTGGGTTCGGCCCACAACTGTTGGAATTCTTACCGCGCCTATAAATAGGGGTTTACCGCGTGCAGCTTCGGCACGCTCTCATTTGCTTCCTTCTCGTTGCCTTGCAACCTTCGCTCTCTTCTTCTCTCTAGCTTCGCGTAGAGCCCCCTTCGCTAGCTTTAGCCCTTCGCGCCGAAGCCCCACCAAGATGCCGAAGAAGGCAGTGGCGAAGTCCTTGGCTCTGGGCCCGAGCTCGAGCTCAGCCCAACTGCAAGCGGCAGCGGCTGCAGCGGCGAAGCCTACGCCTAGGCGGCTGGGGCCGAGGGACCTTCGGACACCCTCCGACAAGTTTGAGCAGACCTTGGAGATGAGGGCTTATATCTCAACGGAGGAGTCGGTCCAGAGGGCCTGCGAAGGGAGGATCGCAGCGAAGATCCAGCTTCGGGTCCCGGAGAAGTCGGAGGCCGTGCCGAGGCCTCGGGCTGATGAAGTGGTAGTGTTCGAGGCCTTCTTCGAAGCCGGCCTCGGGCTGCCAGCAGTGGGGATGCTGAGCGAAGTCCTCAATGCTTACAACCTCGAGCTTCCTCAGCTCTCGCCCAATGCCGTGGTGAGGTTGGCTGTCTTTGAGTGGGCCATGAGGGCCGAGGGCTGCGAGGGCCGCACGGATGTCTTCGTCGGTCTCCACGACGCCAACTGCCAGCCGAAGCCGAGGGAGAGGACGGACCGCGTCAAGAGGGCGTTGGCCTTCGGCAGCGCCAACTTCCAGCTCTGGAAGGAGTTCCAAGACGCCTTCCCGGCGAGGGCTGTGAACAACAAATGGTACTCGAAGTGGGACCAGGAGTGGTTCTACGCCTCCGTCGGCAAGAACTCCCCCCTTCGGAGTACCAACGCCCTTATCTCTTACCGACGCGAGGGGGTGGTGAAGACCAGCGAAGACATCCTTCACTCGAGGATCTTGCTGCTCCAGAGAGTGGCGGCGAAGATGAGCATGAGGGACCTCGCGGAAGAGTTCATCACCCTCCAGCTCAGCCCCTTGCGCGCTCTTGGCCAGAGGGGCTTTTTCAGACTTCGGGCCAAGGGGGACTCAGTGAGTTGGCCCTCGAACGTTTCTGTAAGACTTCGGGATCTTTTCTCCTTTCATACTTCGCAAACCTCACTTCTGACTTGAACTTTTATGAAGCCCACCTCAACATGAGGGCTCCGGATGAAGCCATTGCAGCGGCAGAGCGAGTTGTTGGGACTCCGACCCCCGAGGAGCAGGCCCAGCACCTCGCACTGGTGGGGTCCTGGGAGCACTGGAACAGGGTATGGACCGTGCTCGACCTTGCGGGGCTCCCTGCTCTGCCAGACTTCGCCCACCTGACTACCTCGTCGGCCGGAGCCAAGAGGAAGAGAGGGGATGACGACGAGCCGGATGCTTCGGGGCCTCGGCCGGGGGTCCCTGCGGCCGAAGTCTCTAACCCGGGAGAGGTTGCGGCGAAGCCCACAACTGCTCCGACCCCCAAGAAGGCAGTGAAGCCCCTAGCGGCGAAGCCTTCGGCGGCGGAGGCTGACGCGCTTATTCTCGCCGCCAAGAAGGCCGCGGATGCTTCGGCGGCAACAACTTCGGGCGCGAAGGCTGATGCGCCAGCTTCGCAGCGAAGGGATTGGAGGGCACACATAGCCCCTCCTTCCTTCGAAGACATTTCTGACGAAGGTAAACTCTTTAATCATGCTTCTCTTCAATATGCGGATCTTGACTTGGCTTTCCTGCAGAGGAGGATGACAATGCGAGGCCCACCGAGGCGGAGCCGGTAGATGAAGCCGGACCGAAGCCCGATGCGGTGAAGCCAACAGAGATCTCGGATAGCAGCAGCAGTAGCAGCAGTAGCGAAAGCGACTCGGAGTCCGACAGCTCCTCATCCGAAGACGGAGGCAGCGGAGGCCGCGGCGGAGGGGACCCTCGGAACGACGAGGAAGTCGACGTGGTGGGCTTGAGCCCTGCCTTGCCGAAGCCCGCGCAGGCGACCGCGGCTGAGGAGGTGGTCCACCCCTTCCAGCCGAGGGAGGGCGTGACGGAGGCGGCGATCAACGGCTTCCGCGAGGCTTGTGCTGCTGCGGAGGCAGGGGACTTGGTGGCCCAACTTAGCCACTCGAACCCCACGGACCTCTTCATCAGTGCAAGCGAAGTCCTCATGCAGGTGAGTGAAGCCCCTTGCAGCCTTCGAACCGCGCTTTACTCTTTGGTTAATACTTATGATTTCTTGAATTCCTGCAAGCCTTTGTGCTGAACGCAGCAGCTTCAACTTCTGCAGACAGGCGGATGAAGCGCCTCGTAGAGGAGAAGGAGGCCCTTCGCCGTGAAGTCTCGTTGGAAGCCGAGAAATGAAGGCGGGCTGAGGCTTCGGCTGACGCGGCGGAGGCGGCGAAGGCTGAAGCCGACAAGGCTAAGGAAGCTTTTGCCTCGGAGGTGGGCCGGCTCCGCGCGGAGCTCAAGGCTTCGAAGGATGCCGAGGCTCGGCAGGCGAAGGAGAATGCTTCACTCCGCCAACGGGCTCAGAGTCTTGAAGACTTCGTCGTGGACAATCTTGGCGAAGCCACCCAGAGCCTGACCGAGGACCTTGAGCTAATAGGGACCGAGTGTCGGGCTCCAGACTTTGGCGACCAGGACCCGATTGGGGACCGCGTCGATTTCTTGAAGAATGCGGCTTCGACGACGGAGGAAGCGCTAAAGGGCTTCGCCCTTATGGCCGGTCGGGTCGCGGGCCAAGGGGTGCTGTAGATGCTCTATGACGCGGGGTGTGACCACCTCCGGGCAGCAACCTCCGTGACCCCGGTGGCCTTCGGGGGTCAGCACTTGGTGACGCCTCCGGCCGATGTCCGCGGAGCCTGGCGGCGGTTGCAGGAACCTTGGAAGGAACAAGGCTGTGAAGCAGTCCTCGACCTCCAAAAGGCCCTTCGACACCGTCGAACCAAAGGACCTGCTGTGCCTGACAAGCCTTCGACTTCAACACCTCCGCCTCCGAAGGTGTAGATCTCCTTAGGCCTTTTTGTAATACTTAGCTGCAGGCTTTGTAAAGACTTTATTAGCTTATAAATATGAATGCGGGGGTTTCTTTATACCTGCCCAGGCTCAGCCTCTAAGTGTAGACCTCGAAGTACTCGAGGACTCTGAAGAACTTCGGCAGTTGTGGGCGGTCCTCGAAGTAGCTAGGTCCGAAAGGCCCCCCTCGGTTTAAACTTCTGAGGGAGCCTAGTGGCGAAGCCAGCTCCGAAGTAGCTCAGGATTTGCTAGCTGCTGTGAAGACGGAGTCCCTTCAGAGTCCTTTGTTTTTGCCTTCGCGAACGGCCTTAGTAGGCGACGAAGCCTTAGACTTCTCTGCCTTCGATGCGGCACCGCCTGCTATGCTAACTTGGAGCGACCTGCAAAGTGGAAGACGAGGTCTGCGGGCTTCGGAGCCTGGACGGGCCAGTCGAGGGAGAGCGGGCTCCGACGAGGCTACGTCCAGCCGAGGGGGCCCCGGCCGAAAGAGAGGCAAGCGAGGGTTGGGGCCTCGCACATGATTCTTCTTAGGCTTAGATACAGACTACTCATAGTTTAGTTTACGAAGCATGTTTGTTACACACTTCTCAATTGTCATACAATGAATGGAGTTTATTATATTTGCATACTTTGTCTGTATGCTTCGCATTGTTTGGCTTCGAACGTTTTAGCTTGTCACGCTCGTACTGCGCATTACATTCGCACACCTCGCATACATGCTTCCCCCCTTGCTCGTGGCAGCTAGGGACTTAGCCATTGCTGGTGCGGGCAAATATAAAAAATGCGAAGGGGTGCGCCTTTTGGCGGCTTCGGATGCTTGAAATTTCATTGAGCGAAGGCCTCTTCGGGCTTCGAGCGCTTTAAGTTGGTGCGAAGCAAGGCTTCAGCATAACCAAATTGAGCGAAGCATGCTTCGGCATGCTGGGACTTGGATGCTGTGCGTGAGCGAGGCTCTGAAACGCACTTAGATTTTAGTGAAGTATGACTTCGAGATGCTTAGGCGTATATTATATTAACACGGGAAGCAAGGCTTTGGAGCGTGTTTGGATAATGAAGCAAGGCTTCGGAACTTGGTCCTGTGATGAGAAGGATATTTGGTGTGGATTCATCGAACCTGTGATAATGTGAGCCACCTTCGACTCTGAGCCACCTTCGACTATGGGTCACCTTCGACCCTGGGATGCTTCGGGTGCGGAACCCGGAATCCCTGGGATGCTTCGGGTGCGGAGCCCGGAATCCCTGGACGCATCGGGCCAGTGGCCCGGAGTCCTTTTAGCCCACTGCTACGGGCCCGGAGGCACTGTGTAGCCTTCGGAGGGGTACTCCGGATTTTTTAAAGCGAAGCGGGGCTTCGAGTTTTAAACAAGGTGAAGCGAGGCTTCGGGTTTTTGATAAGACGAAGCGAGGCTTCGATTTTTAAGTAAGATGGGACAAAAACTTGATGTAAAGGCGAAGCTAGGCTTCGAATTTTAAGGCGAAGCAGGGCTTCGGATAAATACCAAAATGATTGCGAAGTGGTACACCGAAGTGGTACTTCGGATAGCGGGCGTACCTCGTAAAGTGGCTGAAGGTTGACCTCGTAGCCCCTGGGGCTTCGACGACCTCCGTCATGTGGAGCAGAGCCCCTTGCTGGAGGGTGGGCTCCGGTATGTGAAGGATGGAGGAAGGCGAAGATGGCCTTCGAGCTGCACCCAGAGCCCCTTGCCGGAGGGTGCGGGAAGCAAGAAAGCTTTGAAGCTCCCCCCTCAGGCGTACTTCGAGTTGCAGACAGTGGTAGAGAACTTAGCTTCTAGGACTAAGAGCCCCATGGACGGCGCCAACTGTTGTAGCAATTTCGTTAGCTACAACACAGGTTTAGTATGAGTGTATATGATGTGTAGAATGAACCTCGATGGGTTCTCTCGGAGGGAGAAGGAGTTTATACTGGTTCGGGCCTCCCCTAGGGGATAATAGCCTTACGTCCAGTTTGTGGTGGATTTGGCATGGCATGCCTTAGTGTGGAGAAGAGAACTACAGGGTCTCATGGCCCCTTGGAGTGTGTGTCCCTGTTACAAGGGCTTGGCCCTGTTTTTATAGGCACGCAGGCCAAAGGAAAAGACTGGGATGCCCCCTATGAGCCCTAGGCTCATAGGGGCAGAGAGGGGAAAAGGAGCTAGCTACGGTACAAAAGTGCTTTACAGCCTTACAGACGTGTCAGGCTATGCCAGGCTTTGACCAGCTAAACGACATACCAGGGGCGGAGGGCCCCTGGTACGGCTTCTATACTGTAACGGGGCGTAAATATCTTCTGGGTTCGGAGCAGGGCCGGAGCTCCGAACTGGGGCTCTGAACCAGGGCTCTGAACTGGGGCCTCCGAACCGGGGCCTCCGAACTGGGCCCTCCGAACCGGGGCCTCCGGACTGGGGGCCTCCGAGCGGGAACCTCCGAACAGGGGCTTCCAAGCTGGACCCTCCGAACAGGGGCTTCCGAGCTGGACCCTCCGAACAGGGGCTTTGGCTTTGAGTCGGCTGGAAAGGGTCCGGAGACTAGCTCTGAGGAGTTCCGATGGGAGCTCCGAAGGCTAACTCTGAACAAGGCTCGAAGGCTAACTCCGAAGAAGGCCCGGAGGCTAGCTTCGAAGTTAGCCTGAGACTTAGCTTCTAGCGGTCTTCAAGAGATCTCAAGGGCTTTGCCCCGGAGGGCTCCGAAGGACCTCGCTTCGAAGGGCTTCGTAGGGGCCCTGGGGCTTCGCCCCTGCAAACTCCGTCACAAACCTTGAGACTCGGGAACAGTTCATGGGGAGGAAACAAGCTTCGACAGTGTTGGGCTCCGGGCCGAAGGCTATCGGAGGCTTACGTCATTTGGCCCCTGTTCAGGGGAAACATATTCCCCCAACAGCAAGGCAATAAAAACAGGGGCAAAATGCCTGGCGACGCAAGCGTGAACGGAAGAGGAGAGAGACAAGGCAAGAGACAAAATGACCCAAGGGAGTGTAAATTGATTTCAGCCAAAAGTGTGGTCAAAACCCTAGGGATTGGGGTCCTATTTATAGGCTGCCCAACACTAGGAATATTCCACCAGCCCCTTAGGGTTTTTTACAGACGCAAGAATAAAGGAAAAGACTCTACTGCCCTTAGGTATTTTTACAGACACGACTGACTGACTGTGGGCCTAGAGATACAAATGACTTATCCGGAAGCTAAGCTTTCGTAGCGACTACGGCTTCTCTTCAGGACAGTCGGATACAAGATCAACGGTTGTCAGTTTTGCGCTGAAACTGACAAAGCCTCCACCGGCCTTGCACCAGGTACCCGGATTGGGCTGGCCCGACTCCGCAGCTCTCTCAGCCCGGTAATCGCTCACCGCCCGTGTACCTGAGTCAATCCTCGTCAACAGCCTAGTGGGTCTTCTGCTGCTCCTAGCCCATGTACCCGGATTGGGCCAGCCCGACTTCGCAGCCTCCTCTGCTCGACAATCGCTTGCTGCCCGTGTACCTGAGTCACACGAGGCCCATGAAACAACAGATCTCTTCTTCTTCTGTCCTCTTTGACTATCGTTGACAATGACTCATCACTTCTGGAGCCATGAGGCCCACGCTATTCAGCATGGCTCCTCAATCTCCCTCTTGATGAGTGCATTGTCAACACTCCTCTTCTTCAGCTCTTCAGCACCTGCGAGCAAATGTGGAAACACGAAAACAAAACACAAGAAAAAAATTAAGGTAAAAGTTTAACCCTAATGACCAAAAACCGAACAAAAGCAAGAAGTGGTCATTATGGTTAACCAAAATGTAAAAGCTCAAAATGAGTGCGATTTCAGAACAACAAGGATATCAACAGAGTAAGAACTCCCCCTTAAACTCTGATCCCAAATTTTCTCCCCCTTGTTGACAAGTGAACTCATCAAGCACTCAATATAGACATAGACTCCCCCTGAAATGCAACTCCCCCTCAAAATATGCAGTGAATTTAACTGGAGTGCAAGTGGAGTGAAAAAAGCATGCTTCTCAAATACGATTGACTGCAATTACAAAATCTAATAGATACAACAAAAGACATACTGTCTAAGATACATGGCATGATCAGTGCAACAGATGATATCTAAAGAAAGTCATTAGCACGCATTATCAATTTTTGCAAACACAAAGCATCACCACATTTTCTAGTTAACAAGCAAAGTAAAGCATGAGATGCAAAGGCTAACTGATATCTACCCAAAGAAGCATTGTCCAAATCAAAGTGCTTCAGCAAACTTGTTATCATTTCAATTTTCAGGTTTTTTCTTTTTCCTTTTTCATTTTGCCAGGGGTTATTTGCATGTCAAACCTTATGCTGACCGACCAAGTCAAGCCTAGGCCAGAACTGGACCATCAGAAGCTTAAGACATTGGTCTTGGCATACACTACATTGTCCTAGTTCATACCAAAGTGCTATGGTACGCAGTCCAGAACAATGCAATGCGACAAAACAAACCCACCTAGATCTTTTCAAGTTTATGCATAAAAAGGCATGGAATTTTCATTTTCTTGATTTTTCATCATTTTTATAGCACATATCCATGTTGTAAAGCAGAAAGATGTCCAAGTTGCATGTTTGCATCTAAGTCAGGAACTAGCTACAAGGCATGTAACAGATAGCAAGAACATTCAGCCTACGCATGCTAGTTACCAGAAGCAATGGTGATCATTTTGTTTCAAGTTTTAAAAACATAAAAGCCATGCATATGACAAATATTAGAAATATCAAGTGAACTGAATCAAGGCATGTTCATTGACAAGTAATCAAAAGCATGTACCAGCTAGAGTAAGTAAAGCAGTTCAATCATATAACAGAAGCAAGCTCAAAAGTGTGATATGTGAATATGCAAGATATGAACACACACAAAAAGACTCAAGAAAAGAGTAAAGAAGAAAGAAAACTGACGCAAAATATCCTAGAAAGGATACACAACACCCAAATCCCCTCGTAAACGCTCAAATGTAGACTGATCTAGGGGTTTGCTAAAAATGTCAGCCAACTGATGATGGGTATCAACATGAACAAGGTCAATGACACCTTTCTCATATTGATCCCTCAGAAAGTGAAAGCACACATCAATGTGTTTGGTTTTTGAATGGAGACATGGGTTTTTCCCTACACTAATAGCACTAGTGCTGTCGCAAAACAATGGAACCCTGGTAGGAAAGAACAACCCAAAATATCGCAGAGTGGAAATCATCCAAACCAACTGTGAGCAGCAGCTAGCAGCAGCTACGTACTCAGCCTCTGTGGTCGAAAGAGCAACTCCAGATTGCTTTCGAGAAGACCAAGAGACAAGAGAAGAACCAAGAAACTGGCAAGTACCGGAAGTCGACTTGCGATCCAACCGGCACCCACCAAAGTCGGCATCCGAAAAGCCAGATAAATCAAGAGATGATGATGCTGAATAGTAAAGACCGAGATCAGGCGCATAAGTGAGATACCTGAAGATGCGCTTGACAGCTTGCCGATGAGACGTGCGTGGTGAAGACTGAAAACGCGCGCAAAGTCCTACGGCGAACTGTATGTCCGGTCTTGTCGCCGTCAAGTACAGCAGCGAACCGATCATCCCTCGAAATTCTCTCTCGTTAACCTTTACGCCGCTTTCGTCCTTGTCCAGACCCCCAGATGTGCCCATCGGAGTCATCTGCGGCTTCAATTCCCCACCAAAGTCAAATTTCTTAAGCATGTCACGAGTGTATTTACCTTGGTGAATGAAGGTGTCGTCCTTGGTCTGCTTGATCTGGAGCCCTAAGAAGTACTTGAGCTCACCCATGAGGCTCATCTCAAACTCGCTGTGCATCTGCTCAGAAAACTTGGACACAAGTTCATTAGTAGTACCGCCAAAAATAATATCGTCCACATAAATCTGAGCAACCAAGAAATCTAAAGCATCTCTGAGTAAGAAATGAGTTTTATCCACCGAACCCATCACAAAGCCCTTCCCCAACAAAAATTGCTTCAACCGGTCATACCAAGCCCTGGGGGCTTGCTTCAACCCGTATAAAGCCTTTTCCAGCTTAAAAACATGTCGAGGAAACTTAGGGTTCTCAAAACTGGGGGGCTGCCTAACATAAACTTCCTCCTCTATAAACCCGTTCAGAAAAGCACTCTTAACATCCATTTGAAAAAGCTTGAAACCCTTCGAAACGGCAAAAGCTAGAAGAATACGAATGGACTCAAGACGGGCAACAGGAGCGAAGGTTTCTTCAAAGTCAATTCCTTCCTTCTAGCAATAACCCTGGGCAACTAGTCGAGCCTTGTTTCGCACCACAACCCCATCTTCACCTTGTTTGTTCTTGAATACCCACTTGGTGCCTATGGGGTTGCATCCTGGTGGCGGCTCAACTAGTGTCCAAACCCGATTACGGACAAAATTCTCAAGCTCTTCTTGCATAGCGTTAATCCAATTAGAATCAGAAAGAGCATGAGAAACATCTCTGGGCTCAAAAGATGCAACAAAAGCAGATTCAGCAAACACAGCGAGAGAGGTAGAAGAACGCAAAGTTCTCTCAGCCAAATCACCTATGATGAGCTCTGAGGGATGGTCATGCTGAACTGCTCGGGTTCCCTGGTGATCTAAAGTCACCTCACCAGAGTCAGTAGCTGGCACCTCTGGACTCGACTGAGGGGGCTCGATCGTAGTGGAAGAAGTGATCAGAGGTCCGCCCTCATCCTCAGTCGAAGTCTCAGAAGGTGTGGGTTCTGCGGGGGGTGCAGAAGGCCCACCCTCATCAACAGCTGGAGTATCCTCATCTTCCTCGAAGATGGACTCTCCGAGCTCATCATCACCAGAAGGCTCAAAAGAAGGAGTCAAAGAAGGCAAAGACTCATCAAATGAAACTTCGCAAGTCTCGACAAGTTGCTGGGTTTCGAGTTTCCAAACATGGAAACCTCGAGAATGCAATGCATATCCAAGAAATACACCATCCCAGCAACGAGACTCAAACTTGTCCAAATGCCCTCCCTTCTTGAGCACAAAGCACTTACAGCCAAACGCTCGCAAGTGGCTCACCTTGGGCTGTCTGCCAAATCGCAACTCATATGATGTCTTACCAAGGTAAGCTCTAAGAAAAATGTGGTTGGCCAGATAGCAGGCCGTGTTCATGGCTTCAGCCCAAAAACGCCTAGGAGTCCTGTGCTCATCGAGCATCGTCCTGGCCATCTCGACTAGCGTGCGGTTCTTTCGTTCCACAACGCCGTTCTGTGGGGGAGTGTATGGAGAAGAAAACTAATGGTCAAGACCTTGATCACTACAGAAGCTGACGAACTGAGAGTTCTTGAACTCAGAGCTGTTGTCAGAGCGAATTGCTCGCATCCGACCACTGTTCTCATTCTTCAACTTCAAAATCAGGTCATGAACAAACTGAAAAGTTTCATCCTTAGACTCCAAAAAGAAAACCCACGAGAATTGAGAGAAGTCGTCAACAATAACAAGTGCGTACCACTTCCCACCGACTGAATGTACCCGAGCTAGACCAACAGTGTCCAAGTGTAAAAGCTCGCCCGGATACGAAGTCATCACCTGTGTCACAGGTGAGTGAGAAGCGGCAACCATTTTCCCATGACGACAGGGATGACACACTAGATCTTTCTCCATTTTAAGCTTGGGCAATCCTCGGATGAGGTCCATAGAGCTTAACCTGACTAGCAGATCAAAACTCAAATGTCCTAACCTCCTATGCCACTTCCAGAGCTCAGAAGAAGATCCAGCTATCAAACAACGAGAAGGGCCAAAAGAACTAGAGAAGTCAATTCGAAAAACTTTACCAAATGGTAAAATCTGGCAAATCAAAGACCCTCTAGAATCAACCACAGAAGAGTTGCCCTTCTTAAAACACACTTCCAAACCATCCTCAAGAAGTTGCAAAACAGAAATCAAATTGAAGTTCAAATTTTTAACCAAAGCAACATTCTTCAAAGAGAAATGATCTGAAATGCGAATTGAGCCAATGCCACTTACTTTCCCTTGACCACTGTTCCCGAAAGTGATGTACTCTTTGGAGCTCGGGGGAGTGAGACTGGAGAACCATCTGCGATGTCCCGTCATGTGGCGAGAGCATCCTGAGTCCATAATCCAAACATCCTCCAGTCCCCGATCCTGCACAATCAGTGGCTGTAAGTGGGAGCAAATGGTCCGGCACCAGGTTTAGCAAAAGAGGTAAACCAGTGTCGAGCCATCTGCTCAAAAGATGGAAAGCGAAAACCATCAAAAGAGTTTGGACCAAAATGCGGCTCAAAGCGCGGTCCTTGGTTCTGCCTAAAGACTCGGCTACGAGGTCCAGGACCGTAGCCAAAACGGCCTGGAGCTCTACCGGAACGACCACCACCAACTGGAGCACGAGTAAGAAAGCCGTCTCCTCTACCACCACCTACACGACGCGGCCTAGCCTCCAGCCTCTCCCCGCGTCGAGGAACACACAGTCTACCACCCTGCTGGTAGAACTGCTCCTGACCACCACGAGCCCTCTCTGCTCTCTCAACCCGCTTCCTCCTGAAGCAAAACTCTGCAAGATGCCCGTCTCTCTGACAGTACTCACAATGATAGGTGGTCTTCTTGGGATGTGGTTGAGGCTTGAGATTCTTGGTCTTAGTGGTGTTAGGTGTAGTCTTTTTGGGTTGAGAGGGTCCAGGAAGAGAGTCAAGAGAAGTGTGGAGGTGTTTGGGCTTTGGAACCCAGATAGGTTTCTTGGGTGGAGCTTTAGGTGGTTCATGGATCACTCCATCCTTGGGCTGACAAGCCTGGGAAGACTCAGTGGAGTGAGTCTTGGGATATCTCTGCTCTGGAGTCATTTTACTCCACTCCACTGCCCGGCTAATGGCACTCTCAAAGTCAGCCTTGGTGTAGGTGTAACCTACTCCAAACCCACCCTGCCTCTTGAACTGCTAGATCATCATGCCGAGCTGTGGCTCTCTGGCACTGATCCAACTCAGGATAGAACGGAGGTAAAAGTTCTCATTCTGAGAATCTGCTAGCTCCTCTCTCAAGGAAGCTAGAACCTCCACTTGAGACAAGCAGGTCTCACACTCACTCTCTACTTGAACAGACTTTTTGGCTTTCAGCTTGATCAATTCCATTCTAAGAGTCAAACAGTTCTCACAGACAGTGGGTGGAACTGACAATGTCTCAAGCTCTAGCCTAGTCTGCGCTAGCTCAGCTTTCACTCTCTCCAAATCCCTCAAATGCTCATCGCCCTTGGCTTTCAGCTCAGCTAAGATAGCTAGATGAGATGGGCAATTAGCACAGGGTGTGACGACAGTGGCTTGAGCATCTTTCAGCTCCAGCTGAGCGCTTTCAAGCTCAGTGGCCAAAGCGTCCCTCTCATCAACCCTTTCTGTGTACATGGACTTCAGAGTCGACAGGTCACACAGAAGCACCTCACACTTCGGGCACTCACTGCTCTCACCCAAGCAAGGGGAAGAAGATAGACTCTCAATTCTGCCGTTGGCCACGGCAAGCTCACTCTCTAACTCATATATCCTCTTCTTAGCCCCCCTAAGCAGTTTTTCCTGATACTTTAACTCCTAACGATTGCTCTCAAGTAAATCAACAATTTCGCGCTCATAGGATGATACCTTTTCATTGTCGTCGTCGTCGGAGTCATCGGAGGAGCTCTTCTCTTCCTTATCCCCAAGAGCCATTGAACAGAATCTCTTGCGGGATCTTCGGCGCTGGTGTGAGCGGCTCTTCGGCTTGTCTCCGAAGGCCATGAAGCAGAGACCCGCCAGATCGTCCTTGTCCTTCCCCTTCCTGATGGTGATCTCCTCATCGCTTGAGCTCGATGAAGAGGAAGAAGACGTGGACCGCTTGGAGTAGCTCTTCTCCATCTCGGCGAAGAAGGCCTTGTCACGCTTCTTGTTCTCTCGCCGGTAGTCCTTCAGGGCCTTCTTGAAGAATCGGGTCTTCGGCTTGCCCTTGTTGAAGGATGAGCTCTCATGCTTGCCGGAGTCGTGGAAGCTGCCACCGGTGCCCTTCTTGTGTCCATTGCGCTTGGGGCAGTCGGCGATGAAGTGTCCAACCAGCACAACTCACAGTAGAGGGATCAACAGAAGGTGTAGCAAGGGCCAGGGATTTTGATCCAGAACCAGTGAGATTTGATCTCAGCTGGATATCTACCTCAGTGGCCTTCAGCTTGCTAAACAACTCAGAAATGGTCAAGGTATCGTAAGAAGTGCTCTCAACGATAGAGGATACCTTGATCTCCCAGATCTTTGGGTCCAAGGTATGGAGAACCTTGAGCGCCTGCTCGTGATCTGAGACTAACTGAGCACCCTCAGCCTTGTTGTCCCAAAGCTTGTTAATGATCGATTGAAAGCGACCAAACAAAGCTTCAACAGATTCACCCGGCTTTTGTGTGAAGTTCTCGTACTCACGCCGGTAGGTCTGATAGAGCCGAGCCTTGACCTGAGCTGTTCCCTCATGGTGTGCCTTGAGGGTAGCCCAGATCTCTCTCGCAGTGGAGAGATGGCTTACACGCTCAAACTCAGTGGGACCTAAACCAGAGAAAAGAATGTTCACTGCCTTACTGTTGCTCAGATGCTGAGCAATGATACCAGCAGTACCATGCTCAACGACTGGCAATATGACAAACGTGGTGTGAACGCAAATGTCCCAAATGTCCGAACCCTGGCTCATGAGATAGGCTCGCATGCGAGTCTTCCAATAGTTATAGCCATAGGCTTCCAAGGACGGGACTTTGCCAGGAGACGTCATGGTCACTACTGGGGTTTAGAACCGGTTAAGGTATGGAAAAACCCTAACCTTGCTCTGATACCACTTGTAGGACCGAAAATAGCGACCAGAGGGGGGTGAATGGGCGCCTTAAAAATTCTTTCGAATATATGGCCTGTTCCCAACACCCAACGCACCTCAAAAGACTAAGCAACAGAAAATGAACAGATAGCCTAAGTCTAAAGGTATCTAGTCCTAGAATCAACTGATGTTAAACTGAGAACTACCAAAGCAGTGCAACTAGGTAGATAAACAAAGTAAACTTGACATGTCAGGCCAAACTTCTCAATGAAATGATCTAAGTATATATATATATATAAAGTGAGATGAGAAGTTACTGTTCAGATTTGTCTCCTGTGCGAAACTTGGTGAAGCCTGCTTCGCTGGTCGAAGCCTGCTTCAGAGGTCGGTGACGAAGTCTGCTTCAGAGGTCAGATGCGAAGCCTGCCGAAGGCTGTTGAAAATGCCGAAGGTGTTTTGGTCTAGCCTAGTTCGAAGTGGCAGGGAGTGAAGTATGCTTCGTAGCGAAGTGTGACAAAGACGGAGCCTGCTTCGAAGAGTGTACTTCGAAGGCAAGGCTTCGAACATAGCTTCGAATTCGCACACAGAGCGAACAACCTTCGAAATGAAAAGCGAAGGCTGACACGCGACAAAGAAATCAAAACGAAGCCTACACTCTACCTTCGAAAAGAGCAAGCTTCGAAAAGAGAAGCGAAGTCTATCAGTGAGATTAGCTTCGAAGCTAACTCCGAAGCCCGATGAAGTAATGACTTCGAACAGCTAGAGACTGAAAATACCTTCGCAAAAACTGTCGAAGATAGTAAAGCTGACAGAGCACAAAGCGTACTGCGAAGGTAGAGACACAGCACAAACTTGAAGCCGAAGTTCAAACTAAGCCTTCAGGGATATCAGTTCGAAGCCTACCTCACGGAGCTGAGGGGCTTCGAACAGAGAAGGGGCTTCGCAAGTGAACAGCTAGAAAAGTTACTCGAGACCGTCAACTTCGATCAAAAAGCTGCGCAGGGGAAAGCAAAAAGCTGGCACAGTGTACTGTTGCTACAGTGTAGTAGTACTACTTGCAACAGCAAGAACTAGTACTACTTGCGTGAAGAACACACGCAACAGAAGCTTCCGAAGCCTCAAAATCCATGGAAAAACTTGCTGTGTTAATGAAATGAAGCCATTAAAAACTCTGCAGTTGCTGCACACGATTTGAGACTAGAAGCTTCACTGCAACAATAAATGCAAGGCAATAAAAACAGGGGCAAAAATGCCTGGCGGCGCAAGCGTGAACGGAAGAGGAGAGAGACAAGGCAAGAGACAAAATGACCCAAGGGAGTGTAAATTGATTTCAGCCAAAAGGGTGGTCCAAACCCTAGGGATTGGGGTCCTATTTATAGGCTGCCCAACACTAGGAATATTCCACCAGCCCCTTAGGGTTTTTTACAGACGCAAGAATAAAGGAAAAGACTCTACTGCCCTTAGGTATTTTTACAGACACGACTGACTTACTGTGGGCCTAGAGATACAGATGACTTATCCAGAAGCTAAGCTTTCGTAGCGACTACGGCTTCTCTTCAGGACAGTCGGATACAAGATCAACGGTTGTCAGTTTTGCGCTGAAACTGACAAAGCCTCCACCGGCCTTGCACTAGGTACCCGGATTGGGCCGGCCCGACTCCGCAGCTCTCTCAGCCCGGCAATCGCTCACCGCCCGTGTACCTGAGTCAATCTTGGTCAACAGCCTAGTGGGTCTTCTGCTGCTCCTAGCCCATGTACCCAGATTGGGCCAGCCCGACTTCTCAGCCTCCTCTGCTCGACAATCGCTTGCTGCCCGTGTACCTGAGTCATACGAGGCCCATGAAACAGCAGATCTCTTCTTCTTCTGTCCTCTTTGACTATCGTTGACAATGACTCATCACTTCTGGATCCATGAGGCCCACGCTATTCAGCATGGCTCCTCAAGACATACTGATCGTGTTGGCGTAGCTCTTCCCCAGCGGAGTCGCCAAAAAGAGTGTTGACACGGAAACGTGCCCTCGCACTTGGGTCAGTCCGGCGATCCAAAAGTGCACCGATACTTAGGGACGGGCCTAAGCGTGACATAGCACCGACGCCACGTTCCGACTACCCTTAATAGTGATAAGGGGGGTGGAGTCGCCAGGCAACCAGATTACACAAAATAATCCAATTAGCCGAAAGAAATAGGTTGAACAGGTTAAAATCAGCAAACCAGTCGGAGCCCTCCTGGTTTGAAGTCTGATGCGAAGGGTGCGCCGAAGGGTACCTTCGGCGTCTGGTGCGAAGTGCTCCGCCGAAGGGTGCTTCGGCGTTTGGACTGATCCGACTGAAGGTAAACTCAGAACGGGTCTGAACACGGTGATCACCTCCGAACAACGGGATTCGGCGTGTGATCTTCGATGGAGCGAATTACAGAGTGGTGGCGCGGAGGCCACGCGCGGGTGTAACTTCGTCTTAGCGCAAAGTATGTTCGTGGCGAAGCCTATCATGATGAAGTGTGCTGATGAAGCCTACTGTTGAAGCATGCGGTCTTGTCGAAGGGCGTCCTGGGGACCTCCGGAACTGATCTCTCTTGTCGAAGGGCGTCCTGGGGACCTCCGGAACTGATCTCTCAGCTCCGAACACCTTCGGCGAAGGGGCTCCAAACGTGCGAACCTGCAACAGGGATGAAGCGAAGTACCAATTCGGCCTTAGGACCGAATTTGCGAGGTGTTGCACGGGTAGCAAAGGTAGCAATCTATTACGCGGATTAGCGGATACTTCACAGGCGAAGTAACAAGGTGATAGCAATCTGTTACGTATATTAACGGGGACTTCACGGGCTAAGTACCAAGGCTTACCACTGTTCCGTAGTGGCGGACGGAGGGCTTCCAGGCAAACCCACGAAGAGGTACAGGAAAGTAAAGGTAAAAGTAAAGGTACGATCAAAGCATTGATTTGGTTTGATTTGTGTTGGGGGGTGTCCTCCATGCCGGCTAGGCCTCTATATTTATAGAGGGTTAACTCTAATCTAATCTTCTATTAATCCGGCCGGATAGAGATGAAGATTGAGCTGGCAACGCGTCCAACTCTATCTCTGCCGAGGTGGGCTTCGGTCAGGCCCGCTGAGGCCTGCTCTTCGGGCCGAAGCTTCGGTAGTGTGGGTCTCCAAAGGTTCCCGAAGCTTCAGCAGCGTGGGCCTCCGAAGGTGCCCGAAGCTTTGGCAGCGTGGGCATCCGAAGGTGCCCGAAGCTTCGGCAGCGTGGGCCTCCGAAGGCTTCCTGGTCGAAGCCCATGGGCTGGCTGGAGGCCTTCGGAGCCCATAGCTCGATGGGCTTCGACCCCGTAGAGCTTCGGTCAGACCCTGGACATATGTATTTTTGGCCCAAATCACCAAAAATTGATATTTTGATAATCTAGCCATTAATGCCATTTTTTGCTATCAACAGGAACATACTCCGGCCTAGTAAAGAATACCATTGATAACGTGATAATTCTGAACTCTTAGCTACAATCTTGAAAGCTTTGGCCCTTCAGGTAAGGTTGTTTCGCCTTGCAATAATTCCATGATCGAACTCCGCCAGTCAGTGTTCGGAATGTAAAGAACTGTAGGACCGAAAGTAGCAACTAGAGGGGGGGTGAATGGGCGCCTAAAAAATTCTTTCGAATCAATGGCCTGCTCCCAACACCCAACGCACCTCAACAGACTTAGCAGGGAAAAGTAAACAGATCAACAGAGCCTAAAATGATCTAGCCTAAAAACGACTGGTGTCCTAAACAAAGAGACACCAACACAGTGCTTAAAGGGAGATGAAAATAACTCACGGCATCACAGACATCCTCATACAAACTTTCATTAAATCAGAGCAAAGATATCTGGCGCATAAAACTATCCATGGTGTACTGCCATTTAATCCCATACAAAAACCGACACAAATTTAAGGTCTAATGAGTAGCACCATTTTTAATACATCTAATCAGGACAAAGAATAAATCACTAAATAAGCAAGATATTTAACTCAAATTAGATGATGAACAATACTGGAATAGATGAATTAAATGCTCGATTTTTCTGAACAAAAATAATGCAGATGCTGGAAAATCAAAACATGAAAGCATGCTACAGTAACTTCTTAGCTCGATTTGCGTGCGCCTGGATTTCGTCGCACCCGCTACCGTGAATCAATCGCCCGCTGCCTTCACGCTGAAGATTCTGCTCTATTCCCACGCCGGCTGCTCACGCGCTGCTGCTAGCTTTCTCTCTGCCGCAGAAGATCCGACGCGCATGGACTGGCTTGACGTGTGCAACGGCGCAGCTGCAGAACTCCAGGCTTCTCCACCTCGTCACCCGTGCAAGATCAAAGCGCAGATGCTTACAGCACGCAAGCTAGCTAGGCTAATGGCAGGGCTAGCACGTCGTGTGCTACTGCCCGTGGCCAGGCTTCGGCTCCCGTGCACCAGCAAGATTTGGACGGAGAAAAACAAATCCCCGGCGAGAAAAACGATTGCTGCGGTGGTGGATTTTTTAGCTAAATGAACACCGACGGCGGCAGAAGAGCACTCGAAAAATGACCCAAATTTTGGAATTGGTAAAGTGTATTCTGAAAAGGGTAACCCTTACCCTAGGGTATTGGGGCCTTTTTATAGGCAGCCCAATAAATGGGAAAATGCAAAAATATCCATAGGGTTTTTACAGACGCTGAATAAAAAATGGAAAAGACCGAAATGCCCTTAGAATTTTTTACAGACTAGATTGACAAACTGTGGGCCTAAAGGCAAAATAGTAAAAACCTAAATAAAGATAACTTGTCCTCATGCGGAGCTTTCGTAGCATCTATGGCTTCGCCTCAGAACGGTCAGATCCGAGATTAGCGGTCAGTTTTGCGCCGAAACTGACAAAGCGTCCACCGTCTTCGCACCGAGTACCCGGATTGGGCCGGCCCGACTTTGCGGCTCCCTCAGCCCGACAATTGCTCGCCGCCCGTGTACCTGAGTCAATCCCGGTCAACATCCTAGTGGATCCTCTGCTTCTCCTAGCCCATGTACCCAGATTGGGCCAGCCCGACTTCGTGGCCCCTCTGCCTGTGTACCTGAGTCACATGTGGCCCGGACACAACAGGTCTTCTCTTCTCTTCGTGTCCTCTTTGACTTCCGTTGACAATAAATCACTGATCACATCTGGAGCCATGAGGCCCATGCTCTTCAACATGGCTCCTCAAGAACCTCCGTAGGAGGAATTTGGGGCACCGAAGGTGAAGTAAGCTCTTCATAAAAGGCTCATTCCGGAATATCCATGGCTCCAGCTGCAGCTTTTGCTAGGGTATCAGCTTGTGCATTATCTGCTCTTGGTATACTTCGGACAGAAATCCCCTTAAATGCTGCTTCGATCTTATGGATCTCTTCCAGATATTTTGCAAGTTGCGGATGCTGGACTTGAAAACTTTTATAAATATGCCCTGCTACAATTTGAGAATCTCTTTTTATAACAACTCTTGTAGCACCAAGAGCACGCGCCTTTCGGAGTCCTAACAAAATTCCCTCGTACTCCGCTATATTATTGGTGGACTTAAAGTTGAGCCTTGCGGAGTACATCGCTCTTTGCCCCGAAGGCGAAATTATCACTACTCCAATGCCTGCTCCGGATGCTTGAAAAGCTCCATCGGAGTATATGGCCCAAATTCCTTCACTTGATTTTTCCGGAGCCCATATTGCAGATGGAGTCCATTCTGCTACAAAGTCTGCCACCACTTGTGACTTAATTGTTGTCCTCGCTACAAAGGAGATTCCGAAGGGTCCTAGCTCAATGGCCCATTTTCCAATTCTCCCCATAGAATCTTTACTTCGGAACATATCTCCCAAAGGATAAGAAGTTGATACAATTACATTATGCGCTAAAAAATAATGTCGCAATTTCCTTGAAGCCGTTATCAGAGCATAAGTGAACATCTCGAGCTCAGAATATCTTGTTTTTGCTCCAGATAAAGCTACGAATAAAAATATACTGGATTCTACACCAACTTCCCATTGAATTCAACTTCTTGAACAAGGACCGCGCTGACAGCGGAGCCGGTAGCTGCAAGGTAAAGAAGAAGGGTTTCATCTGCCGTGGGCACGGTGAGCGTTGCAAAATTGCTGAGATAATTTTTGATATCATCAAAACTCTTTTGGCACTCCGTTGTCCATACGAAATCTTCGGACCCTTTCAATGCTTTGAAAATGGGCAGGCTTCGTTCTGCGGACCTTGCTAAAAATCTACTGAGCGCTGCAAGGCAACCAGTAAGCTTCTGTACCTGTTTTAAATTCTCCAGCGGAGCCATTCTTTGCAATGCAGTTATTTGAGTTGGGCTAGCTTCGATTCCTCTACTCGAAATTAGATACCCTAACAACTTTCCAGCTTGAGCCCTGAAGATACATTTTTCGAGGTTGATGTGGACTCCACATGCTCGGAGGCTCTCAAATGTTTCCGCTAAGTCTAGGCTATGCTGGTGCTTTAAAGCACTCTTTATTACAATATCATCCATATAGGCTTCTACATTACGGCCTATCTGGTGACCTAGAGCTTTAGCAATTAATCTTGAAAAGGTTGCCCCGGCATTTCTCAAGCTGAAGGGAATTCTTATATAACAGAAGACTCCCGAAGGAGTTACGAAGCTTGTTTTGATTTCGTCTTCACGCTTTAACCATATTTGATGATATCCAGAGTACGCATCGAGGAAACTCAATAACTTCGAACCAGCAGTGGATTCAACTAATTGATCTATATGGGGCATGGAGTAGGGGTCACGTGTGCATGCTTTATTCAAAGATGTAAAATCAATACACATGTGCCACTTTCTGGAGGATTTATTTTTGACGAAGACTGGGTTGGCTAGCCACTCCGTATGAGCTACTTCTCTAATAATCCCAGCCTTCAATAATTTCTCTACTTCTGCCTTAGCAAGGCTAGCTCTCTCTACTGATAACTTTCGAAGCCCCTATCGAACAGGCCGAACCCTTGGGTTTACAAGCAAGCTGTGCTCAATGATATCTAGGCTAACTCCTGGAATGTCTTCATCAGACCAGGCAAAGACATCCAAATTCTCTCCAACTACTTTTTCCAATGAAGTAGTGATTTCTGAAGGTAAATCTTTGCCGAACTGAAAATGATAGTCTTTGCCGTCCTTAGCAATAATCTTCGTTACGATTTCTCCTTCGGGACTTGGCCTTGGGAAGGATTTCTTCGAAGATTCACTTGAAGCAGGGATATCCTTCAAATTGCCTTGCACATTATTCACTTGCCTTGGATCGAGAGGGGGGCCATGACTGTATTCTGCTCTTCGCACAATGGCTTGATCCCTGGAAACAGTAAGTACTCCTGCTTGCGTAGGCATCTTCATGCATAAATAATTATGGTGGGCCATAGTTCCGAACTGATTTAACATGCCCCTTCCGAAGATGACATTATAAGTGTAAGGGGCATCCACAACATCGAAAATTACTTCCTCTGTTCTTGCCAAGAGCCCCACTCCGAAGGCAACATCAAGACCTATTTGGCCGAGGGCATCAAGAGGAGGTCCTGCGAAGCCTTGAAGGGGACGAGCTATGGGGAGGAGATGCTTGCGAGAGATGTAGAGCTGATCGAAGGCTTGAACAAAGATAATATCCGTAGAACTTCTGCCATCGACCAGTACTCTCCGAACTTCTGTTCCTGCAATATCGGCAGTGATGACAAGGGGATACACATGGGGGAATTTTATACCTATTGCATCAGCTGCAGAGAAAGATATAGGCATGTGGGACCACTCGGGAATTGTAGCTGCCGACAAAGAGGTTCCAATATGACCTACTTCCCGAACATACTCTCTCTGTTGCCTCTTTGACATGCTGCCAAGAGTTCCTCCTCCGGAGATAGGAAGGACCACTCTTTTGCCCCGGTCTTGGTCATCTTCTTGCTTCGGAGGTGGCATAACACTGGCCACCGGAGGTTGTCTTGGGGGGTCAAAGTTGTCTACACGTACGACAGCCTGTATAGGCTCCGGACGTGCCTTGGGGGGGACTCGGTCAGTAGTACCTCGACCAGAGCTCCTTTCGATGTATTCGCTTCTTAAAGCTAGTATAGACTTGCATGCATAGGTAGTATGGCTTCGGTTTTCGCCGTGAACACAGTAGAAGAAGGCCTGGCCCTTGCCAGCCGGCTTCCTTGGCGGCCTCTAGCCACTGACCTTGTTTCCCAAAGCCTGTGGACGTTTGGGGGAAAATTTTTGCGGAGACGGAGCAATGTTCAGGACTTCGGAGCGAGGATGTTTTTGCCATCGCGCCTATCATGCTGGCTGTCGAAGTTGGGTCCTTGTGAAGGTGTCGAAGTCTTTACCTCGAGCCTGACTTCCTGAATAATTGGTGAAGATGAAGCTATTCTTCGGAGCCATCCTTCCTCCGACTTAGCAAATACTTCAAAATAAGCCATCAAATGTGCTATAGAGGATATCTGCTTCCGGTGGAGCTTGTTGAGGAGGCCTACATGAGTGACTCCTTCTCGGGCTGCATCGACGATGGATGATGCAGATAATCCTCTGATCTACGACTTCGTATGAGCGAAGCACTTAAAGAACTGCCTCAAAGTTTCTCCAGGTTGATGCTTCACCTGAAAGAGACTTCCCATAGACATAGGGGGCACAAAAGTACCCTAGAAGTTACTTATAAATTTTTTCCTTAACTGCTCCTAGGTTTTAATTGATCCTGGTTTCAAAGACCAGAACTAACGCAAAGAGACTCCTTCGAGCGCAAGGGGGAAGCACTTAGCCATTGTATCTCGAACCCCTCGGTTGGCTTCGATTGCTAAAGCATACGAACGAGAGAACTCCCCTGGATCTTCTTCCCCGGAGTACTTACAGAGCTTCGAAGTTTTGAACTTGGGGTCGAAGCGCACCTTTTGTAAATCGAGGTGCAGCAGATACTCGCTATCAGAGGAAGCATTCTTTGGGGCTTCGGGATAAACAAGAGAGTCATCATCTTGAGGCACCTCCGGGATGATAGGGATAGCTTGGGGGCGAAGCCTATCAGAAGCTTCTTGCCTCCACCTCACCACTTCGGCTTGAAGACTGGCCATTTGAGTTGCCACGTCGTCAAGGATATCTTCATTTCTTCCGGTAGGAGCTTCCGGGTTGTAGGACCGAAAGTAGCGACCAGAGGGGGATTGAATGGGCGCCTAAAAATTTCTTTCTAAACTATATCCTAATCCCAACACCCAAACAAACTTAACCAGACAAACAATATTATCAAGGCAAATTACAGGAACTAAAGTTGTCTACCCTAAAAATGATCGATGTCTTAATTAAAATGATATTAAAGATAAACTAAATATAAATGTTGTACTAAATAAATTGGTACTAGAAAAATTTAATGACGTAAGCAAGATACCTAAACAAATTAATAAAATATTAGGTTGCGGTCTAAAAATAAAATACTAATCAACTAAATAAAAACATGGATCATCCGGAAATTAATTCAGAAATAAACCTAAAATATTTCATGTAAATCTAAAATAAAATAGTACTACGACTAATAATAAATTTTTCTTTTTATACGAGCGAATTAAATAATATTTTAATAAAAATAGTCGAGTACTAAAAATATTTTGACAGATTAAAATACTCACGAAGTTTCTAACACTGATCTACAAAAAGATAGGGGATTAAAAAAACTAACTTGCTTCATGGGTCCGCCGTGGGGAAAAACTGCACCGGCGGCTGTTCGTCGCTTCTTCTCTTCGCTGGAAGCGTCGCAAAAAAACTGGCGTCCTCGTGAAGCACTGCAGTGCGGGAGCCAGGCGGCGGGGCCCACGCTGCATTGAAAACCGAAAACCAGCAGAAGCGCCGAGTCGTCGTGGAGCATCTGCCGTGGAATACCTCACTGTTGTGGGTCCCTCAAGCCATTTCTTGGCAGCAACTCTGCACGGCACGCCGCCGTTGATGTGAAGCCAGATGCTCCGATTGCCACACCTAAAAGACGTCTCCAGCCGATGCTCATCCAATCAAAAACAAAAATCACATGAACAGGAGAAATCTATGGTGGCGCAGAGAAAGATTGCGGCGGTGGCTGGAGAAAATAGTGGACTGTAGATTGATCTTGGAAACAATAAAAAAACAGTCATCTATCCCCAAAGGGATAGGGGCCTATTTATAGGCAAATCCTAATACATGAAAGGACTACTTTACCCTTGGGTAAAATAAACTGACTCTAAAATAAATTCCGAAAATTACTAAAATATTCTTCAAAAAATTTATAGACTCGAATAAAATATTCTAAACTTA
>JAAALK010000687.1:0-65299 GCA_019279435.1 Zizania palustris | reverse complement strand
GAACGGATCGATCTAGACCGTCCGATCTAGATCGAGCGGTCAGGCGCAAGGCGGGAGGCGTTAAGTGGCGATCGACGGCTCTGAGGCCTCGATACCGTTTGGACCAGATCGAGGGTCAGGATTCGGGATTTAATCTCAGCCCTAGCTTGATCGCATTTATTTACCTTTACTTTTTGTACCTCTTCGTGGGTTTGCCTAGAAGCCCTCCGCCGGCCACTTCGGAACAGTGGTAATCATTTTTACTTCGCTTGTGAAGTATCCGTTAATCTACGTAATAGATTGTATCGCCTTGTTACTTCGCTTGTGAAGTATCCGTTAATCTACGTAATAGATTGCTATCGCCTTGTTACTTCGCCTGTGAAGTATTCGCTAATCTACGTAACAGATGCTACCTTCGCTACTAGTGCAACACTTAGCAGAATTCGGTCCTCAGGCCGAATTAGTACTTCGAATCTTCTGTTGCAGGTTACCTACGTTCGAAGCTACTTTGTCGGAGGAGTCCGGGGTTGAGAGATCAACTTCGGAGGTGCCAGAACAACCTTCGGCGGGTCTGCAGCTTCGACAACACACTTTGCCAGCGCACTTCGTCGCGACAGGCTTCGCCAGTTTGTGCCTCGCTCTGGACGAAGTCACGCCCGCGCACGGCATTTGGGTCATTATTCTATACTTCGCTGTATCAGGGACTTCGCGCCGAACCACGTTCGGAGGTGATTGTCATGTCCGGGTCATTCGGAGTTCATCTTCGACCGACCAGTCCGAACGCCGAAGGCATCCTTCGGCGAGACACTTCGCACCGGACGCCGAAGGTATACTTCGGCGACCCCGTTCGCACCATACTTTGGAACAAACAAGCTTCGACCGTTTGGGTTTTATTCCGTCTAATATATTTTTTCGGCTAATTAGATTATTTTTTGTGATCTGATAGCCTGACGACTCCACCCCCCTTATCACGACTAAGGATAGTCAGAACGCGACGTCGGTGCTGTGTCACGCTTAGGCTTGTCCCTAAGTATCTACATACTTTTGGATCGTCGAACTGACCCAAGTGGGGGCACGTTTTCGTGAACAGTTACTTTGGCACAAAATATTCTTATTAATTAAATAAATAAAACCCCTTAGGAATAATTGATATTTCATGAAATAAATCAGGAAAATTCCTAAGAAATTAACCTTTAATACATTCACCATAACTATAGAATATTAAGGGTTTATTCCTTATTTAAAGACCCTACACTTGTATGTATATATTGTAATGTTTATATTGTTTATTAATGTTGTGTTTAATTTTTCTGTATCGAGAAGACTACGAGACCGTCGAGGACCCGGAGTATTACCCCGAGCCATTTGCTGAGCAAGGCAAGTCACAACACCCATTTTTATCATAATTGAACCCATGTTTTAATTAATTATCGCTATAACACATAGGATATATTGCATTAGTCTAATATCAAGCCCTAAATTATATTTATTAGATCTCGTCCTTGTGTGTAAACCCAAGCCATGCTTATTGAGCCTAAACTCCTTGTCACTCTACAATATATATTAGCTAGTGTCTAATGTACCGACACAACTGCTATAGGATAAAGAATGAGTCGTAGATAGTTGGAATATACTATATGAATTTCCCCGTTATTCTCGTCTCTGGATTCTGTTGGAGTTGGCTATGTTATAAGTATGGTGGGTTCTGGGTGCAAGCTAGGGCATTGGTTGGTCGCACCCGGGGCACTATAAGGACCGATCTGTGGGATCTGTTGCAAAGCACTTCCGTACTAATCACAAGTCTAATGGGTAAGTCTTAACTAGAAGTATGAAACAAACCGACTCGATGCACCATAGTGGAGGGGGCAAGGGGCAACTCCTGGGTGACTTGTACCGACGTGGCTCAAGGGGGGTATGGTGTTGGCTCGACGCGTCGGGGCACCATATGAAACCCATAAGAGAGTGCTGTCGGGTTGGAGCGTTCCATATGGAAGGTTTTGGCACGAGTTCCCGTGGTATGGGTCATCTCATTACACTTTGGTGTATGGGATGAGTGTGTGTCTTGTGGGTATAGTGGTACACCTTGTCAGAATTTTAAATCTTTTTGAAAAGCCGAGCCCACGGCCAATGGCGGGTTGTGTGACTTCTCGCAGTTAGATTACTATTGTTTGAATGAATGTGTTATTCATGGCATGTAAGGACTATTGAGCGAGGGTGGGCTGACTGTACCACTCGAGTTAGAAGATGATGCATACACATGTTTATGTTTCTGTATTAATAACTTGATCACATTAACTGCTTTACAAATTATGCTTTTCCGCAAAATTAGCCACTACCTTCATTGTTATTACTCTGCATTACATTTGCATCCGGTGACTTGCTGAGTACGATTGTACTCACCCCCATCGACTTACACCACCAGAGCCCGTCTACTACGAGGAGGATGAAGGTCTGGAGTAGCAACCCAGTCAAGGCGAGACTGGAAGGAGGCGTTCATCTATGACCCTTATTTTATTAGTTTCTATTTAATTTAACACTTTTGTACTAATATGGTCTACAAACCATGAATGATTGCCGTTTTGTACGCGGTAGTGTGATGAACGTCTTGATTTATTGATTTTCTATGGAATTTCAATAAAGGTCTGGATTTATTAAATCTGGGCGTTATAATGACACAAGCTCATATTTAGATGTTCCAAACCAAACACTACCATACTTATCTCTAGGGATGCCAATATACCGATAGGGATAGGGACCTACCCAGGATCTACCCCTAGGAGTCGAGGTCCAATTAGATTTTTGACCGGTGACTCTAATAGGGTCATGGCCCATATGAAAGCAAGGCAAGGTATGTGTTTGTTATTTAACCCATGGGACTCTAAGAGATCTAACATTGTCAATTTCTTTTTATTGTCCTACACGTTGTGTGCATAACCCAATAGATTTGGTTCACTGCCTCCTCCCTTTGCCATCCTCATTGCAAGTGCCTGTTGTACTCATTATCGATGCCCATCGTCTCCACTAGCCCAGATGCAGTGACTTTCTTTGTCATAGTTGCCTCTAGTCGCCCTTAGCCACCTCCCACCATCCATGTGTGTGTCCGTCGCTCACTGTTGCCCTAGCCACCTCGTTTAGATTTGACTCTCCGACCATTCCTTACTACCTAAATCATTGACATGAGATGTTTGCGTCGCTACCCCCGCTGTTTGATCGCCCCTATCATCGGTGAGCGACGCTTGCCGCCCTCGGCATCTCCTGCCACCCCCATCACACATGGCCACCCTCTACTCACTTCCTACCAACTCCAGTTATTAGCTTTGCGTGGATCCGATAGATTTAGGTCTAAATTGAGATTTTAAATCATATGAATATGTGAGTCAAGTCTAAATTTTAAATCTGATATTAGTCAATCTAAATCGAGTTGTTAGCAACCCTTCATCTATAGTTGCTTTACGGGGAATCTATACTATTATAAAGCCGCAATTTCATCCATATGCCCACCTTCCCTCCCTCACCACACAAGCACGTGTAGCATGTTTCAGCCCAAATTGGCCCATTGGCTCGTTGGTCGTAGCTTCCTCCCATGCCTTGCAAGTTGCAACCCTAGCCACTCGTGCATCTCTCTCCCACACTGCCAGTCGCCCATGTAGCTCCCTCCCACGCCATCGGACGTGGCCGTAAACTCCCTCTCACGCACCTCCCCGGTGGGGCCGCCCCTCCAACACCAACACTAGGCCCCGCCATGGTTGCCCCTCCCACATGCCTCCCCACTATGGACACCCCTCCCGTGCTACTAGCATGGCGCCGCTCGATGTGGCCGCCCCTCCCGCGCTGCCAACATGGCGCCACTCACTATGGTCGCCCACGGCCTACTGGAGGCACGTGAGAGCTCTCGCACTGCTTACCTTAGTCGCCCATCCCGCACGACCAGCTCCACCTCTGCCTCCCCGACCCATGACGTAGTGGTAGCACACTGCCCCTAGATCTGTTAACCACCATGTTGGCATGCTTTTTGATCACACACAGATACACGCGTGCCTTGGGAGATCTGCTTAACTCCAGTGCAGGTCCTACGTTCTTAGAAAAAAGGTTCAGGGCGTGCCAATCAGTTTAACCTTGCAACTGACAAGAGATCAAAAAAGATAAACGTTAGTAGCATGGCCGATCGGCTGGCGAGCCGATGACCGTGGTAGAAACGATAAAATCATGAATTTGTAACCATATTCTTCTCTTATCTCCATCGGCTCCCTATCCGATCATGCAACTATTACAGACAGAATCCTCTGACTTTGACTGGATCTCTTTGACTTCTTATTGACAGTGTGCCTTCCTTAGTGGGCTTTAGGCTTTACCAAATCTTGGCATCAACACATGCCCCTAGTTTTGAGGCGTTAAGAGGCATGTGACGCTTCAAACTATCAGTCATAATTACCTTACGCCGCCAAGTATTTTCACATGGTCATCTCACATTCATTACCATCAACCGGAAAAAAAACTCTCCGCCTTCTTTCCCCATGATTGGTCCAATGCGGTAACCGAAGAATCACCCTGGTCAATAATATCCAGCCTCCTCCGTATTTTCCTTTCACACTTTCTACTCATTACCGCTCTGGCTCTTGACCCATCATCATCAACTTCTAGTGCTCTTTGTCATCTGTCTTGCCACCTTCTTCTTTGTCACACCACACTGAAGAAGCAACGAGATGGATGATTTAAATAGAATCACTTGGTAAGTCTCTACTTCTCTATTTGTTTGGCTTTTTCCTTTTTTCTTCATGGTTTTCATCCTTCTTCTTATTAATTTTCTCGCATGTAGGCCCTTCGGAACCAGGTCTTCATCCCGATTGTTACCCATCTGTACAGTTTCTTTTTGGGTCCACTTGGTAACCCCGACCCGATTGACCTTATAAACGTCGAGACCTACCAAATCCCTTTCAAATGTTCTCCCATGCATCCCTCCGACTGGGACCTTGGCTTCGTGCCTTTTCCTTCCTCCATCCCCGGCTGGCGTGACTACTACCTCAGGGTATCAGCCACTTACCACACTTTCTGGGATGAGATTGATGTCGGTCACTGCATCGATCTCTCCCTTGCTACGTTGTTCTAGAATGAACCAATGTTGGACACATCATGTTACTTTTTGTCTAACACTCTCAATGCTTTTCTCTTTGGCCATAGACCGATGAGCCCCACCTTGCTTGACGTCTACTTCTTGACTTGCCTCGACATCGGTTCACCGGTCCACCCTTTCTCCATTCATTTCCAGCTGTCACATGATCTTGGTACCAACTTGACCGATAGTTGGGGCCGATACATTAGGCAGCACAACAATAAAGTCGGCCCGGTAGGCACTTGCGAACACATCGCTTTCCTCACCCTCTGGCTAGAGGAATTTGTTCTACATGTCGGCCCCGACCCTAACTCTTCAGTTCCAATACTTGGCCAAGCGGCTTGCCGCCCATGTGCGGATCCCCCTAGGTTGTTATCTTCTTGGGGCCACCTACCGTCTCCTCCACCTAGTGTCGGTCGACTTATCGGCTGGCAACTTCATCGGCTAGCGTCAATGTCCCTGGTGGTTTCTTCAGCTTTGGCTGAATGCCTATACTGCTGATGCCACTGGAGGGGCCCTTTTTTCCCAGTCACTCTTTTGCACCAACTTTCTGGAGTTGGTCGATCCTACTTTTCGTTGGTGTCATTCCTTGGGCGAAGCGGCCTTGTATCGTCCTTCTATTCCTATCTCCAATACGGCTTTGCTCGCGTCTTTCAAAAGCTTCTATCTAGGATTCTCTAGTCGGACTGTTTGGTTTCCACTCGAAGTATACACTCCCTAGCCGACTTTTTTTCCCAATGTATCTCGGGACGAAGAGTCCTTTCGTATCTTCTCCGCAGCCACCTTTCCTTGCTTGCTGTCAGTCAATTTTACCGATGACCGTTCCCGGTGATGTTCTTATGAGTTTTATCACCCGTCGGCGTTCTTAAGGTAGTTGGGCTCCGGCCAGCTTCCTCCTTACCTCTTCTTCGTCGGACGGATTTAGGCCCGCGGGAGGGTCATGAGCGCTCTTGAATGGATCGCCTCTCCTATATGACCAACGGATACCCTTCAGAAGAGTCGCCGCCTGGATGACTTGTTGGGCGACGTCTTTTGCCTTCCGCGAGTGGTGGGGCAAGTTGAAGCTTCACATCTTGAATCAATCCTCGTTGGTATACTGGAAATGGTTTCATCCGACTAGCGCCGAGGCAGATCCCGATGTGAGTATTCTGGCATTCTCTTTCTTTTTGTTGCTTATGTTTTTTTCATCTGATCGGGACTTGTATTTTTCGGGATGTTGATGAGGACGCCCCTCCACGAGCTTCAATGGCTGGCCGATACGATACGAACCAGTATCGACCACCATGAACCTTGGGGCACGCCCCCACTCCTACGACGTGGGTGAACGGGAGGCGGTCCTAGTCGGCTCGTGCTCCGGGGAAGGGTGTTCTTCAGAGGTAAAGCCACTGAAGGTCCATTGTACGATGATGAGAGACCTTGTAATATATTTCCCTATAATCTAAGACATTATGAATACATTTATCACCAATTTCTCATATCTTGTACTGTTGCCCATTGAGTCTTTCTTTGTTATGTTTTTCCTGCTCTTGGTGATTTTGTCTAAGGAAAATGCCTTCGCACTGACCGTCTCAAGGCGACGCCATAGGCATCGGCTGAATGTGGTTTGTCCGAGCGCTTAGAATGTCTTCCTTAGTCGCTTCGCTCGGTATTCTTTGCATTGAAGTCTTCTTGTTGTATTTAGGGGCTCACAACGATGCTTTTGCATGTGCTATCTCAAGGTGACACCATAGGTATCGACTGTGTACCTTGTCCGAACGATCAGAAAATTTTCCTTAGTCTCATCGCTCGGCCTCTTTCTCTTGATGTGGCAACCTTTTAACTCTCTATCGTTTCATTAGTGGCGTGGTACCTCGTGGAGGCTAACTTCGGCCCGCTGCCTAGCCCGACGCCCGTACCATAGTGGTTTATCGGTCATGGCATCGTCTTGGATGGAGTCACCCTTGACGTCGTCCTTATAGCATAAGCTTGGGCGGCTCTTCGCTGACTAGCGTGATACCATCGTCTGACACTTGCAAGAAATTACCATCAAACCTTTCCTAACAAACAAACGACTACTTCAGCCTCCCATATTGATAGATCGGTTGTAGCTATGTTAATTGATTTATCGGTGGAATCACCTCCACTTGGTCGCTGACCCACTGCATGAGGTTTTGATGCATTGTTGAGGGGACGCAGCAATTCACGTGTATCCAATCACGTCCTAGCAACAAGCTATAGGATCTCATCCCAGAAGGTGCGGTAAGTGGTTGATACCCTAAGGTACCAGTCACGCCAGTCAGGGATGGAGGAAGGAAAAGGTGTGAAGACAAGGTCCTAGTCGGAAGGACGCATGGGGAACACTTGAAGGGGATTCAGTAGGTCCGGCATTCACAAAGTCGGATCGGATCGAAATCACCTAGGGGACCCAAGAAGAAGTTGTACATGTGGGTGATGATCGGTATGAAGACCGGTTACGGAGAGCCTACATGTGAGGAAAATGGCTCAGAAAAAGGATGAAACCACAAAGAAAAGAAAGAAGGACCTAATGTATGAAAAGCAAATACATACCAGTGGGATCCTATTCAAGTCAACCACTCTATTGTTTTCTCGATCTAATGTGATGAAGATAGAGGCGACCAGATGGTGATGATCAGGAAGTAGCAGAAGCTAGTGACGATGGATTGAAAGCCGAAGTAATGGTGACGCAGAAAGTGTGGAAGGAAGAATACGGAAGATGGATATTTATTAACCAAGGTGATTCTTCGGGCTACCCCATCAGGACCAATCAAGAGAAGCGAAGGTGTATAATTTTTTCGGCTGATGGTAATGAATGTGAGACGACTGTGTGAAAATACTTGGCGGCGTAAGGTATTATGACTGATAGTTTTGAAGAGTTAGATGCCCATTAACTCCTCAAACTAGGAGGGCATGTGTTGACGCTAAGAATTGGTAAATCCCAAGGCCCCACCAAGGAAGGTGCACGGTCAGCAGAAGGTCACGGAAGATCGGTCAAAGAAAGTCAAGGAAGTTCGTCTGTACAACTGCATGATCGGAAGGAGAGCGATGGCGATAAGCGCAACAAAGGTATAGATTCATCTAAAAACTGGTGATAGGTTACTTGGAGGACACGTCTACGTACTATAAATATGTATCCCTTAGGTCTAGGATAGTTTAACTCTCCGTTCAATCTAAAGCGGAGCCACTCGTCATCCTTGCTGCCCAGGTTATCGGTGGGACTTGGGCTCCGGAGCTAGACTACATCAGTTTGATCTCCGACGAAGAGGTGGTCCCGCACCTCTGACTTCCGTGCCAACTAGGCTAGTATCCTCACGATACATCGGTTCAGTCTGATCTCTCTGTGGAGAATGGTGTTGAAACAACACGACCGCGGTTTGTTCTCAGTGTATTTGGCTAGGTCTAAGGCTGCATCAGTTATGTTGATCTCTTAGATTGAGGTGATCTGAGTTTGATTGCTTGAGGCTTCATCGGTTAAGTCTGACATCTCTTGCTGTTGTATCTTTTTCTTGTCGTATACTGTTCATCTAAATAAAGTTTGCCCGATTCGTTGATATATTGTTCAGGTTCATCATGACTAAGCTATTTGTCTCGGTTAGGTCCGATCTAGTATTGTGATGATTTCCATGATATAGATCTGTTATCTGACATGTTTTATTTATTTCTATCAGAGTACAAGCTGATAGGTTTATCTTTAATCATCTTCGTATCATGTTCACCGTCGAAGGGTGCCCATCGGACTATATGCATACTCTATTTTTTTCTTCATCGGGCGATGGTGCGCTCTCTCGATTGGGCTAATCTGGTCTATCGGTCGTCGTCCGACCGATCGCCGCGTTGCCTCCACGGGTTTATCCTTTTACACCACATGTCATCGGTTTGCCATCCGATTGGCTATGCTACTAACATCTATTTTTTCCGATCTTTTATCAGTTGCAAGGTCAAATTGATTGACATGCCCTGAACCTTTTTATAAGACGTAGACCTGCATTGGAGTCAACACAAATCTTTTCAGGCCGCGCGTGTTTCAGTGTGTGACCAAAAAGCACGCAAACACCAATGAATTACAATCTTACGAGTCTAGTGGATTTATAAGCTCGTAGCTTGCTTCCACCCAAACAACCTTTGGGGTTAGCTTCGACCCTGATTTGATTGCCAAAAATTTAGTTTGTCATTACGTTCTCAATTTTGTTCTTATTTTATAATCATCTTCACTGCTCGTATTTGACTCCTTATCATAATTATACTTTATTTTATCTTGTGAATCAATAAAAAAATTATATTTGTATTGTAGATAAAGAAATTTTTACGGGAAAGAATATTATGATTTCAGCCTGAATTTAGAATGTAAGGTTGAAATTCTATAGCTAGTTTCTTCATCACCGTTAAATGGTTAAACTTGTTATTGATAGGTGTGACCCCTATATGATATTTAGTTGTAACACATAACATTCACCGAGTCAAGAAATTTATTTCAGTACATACTTCAAAAAGAAATGATGTTCTGAAATATGATATATTTTGATGTTAATTTTCACCCGAACGGTGTTTGAAAGTAGTCTTTTAGTCTCTCGTTACAAATGAAAGTGATATTTTGATGTAATAGCACTTGTAATCCGTAGAAATATATTTATGCACTTTTTATGAGTAATAAAAAATGTTAATGTATAATTGAATCTCTATAATTATTTTATATAAGAATATATATCACATTGTTTCTAGATTGACCGAACGGTTAACTTAAACTAAATCAAATCAAATCAATTTCTCCACCGTTCTCTTCCTCCTCCGCTCTCTCCCCGTCTCTGCCATCCCGAGCCAAACCCTAACCGTAGGGAGGTGCATCCCCACCAACCCGCTCCCTTCCGATGGCGACGCAGCCGCCCCTCCTCCCGCGGCGGCGGCGGCAGACCTCTACGAGACCGCCCTCGCAGCCCGACCCGCCCGCCTCGGCAGCTGGCGACGCCTACACCTTCTCGAGCCCCTTCAACACCAAGGCGACGACTTCGGACTACCCAGACTTCCCGGAACTCTCCCAGCACACTCGATCCGCGCCGCCTACGCCGCAGGGACCCGCCTCGTCGGGCTCGTCGCCGTCGCCGTCGTCGTGGCCCCCGCCCCCGCCCCCGCCGCGGACGCCTCCGCAGGACCCCGATCTCGCGCCGCGGGAAGCGACCCCGCCGGCCTCCTCGTCCTCGCCGTCGCCGCGTGCGTCAGCGTCCAAGGCAAAGGGCGTCTGCAGACGGGCTCAACGCAGGTGTAGCGGCGCTCAGCTTCGAGAGCCCCCTGGCGCCGGCGCCGGGGAGGACGGGTACGACTACGGCAAGGGCGACTTTGTCGAGCACGCATGCCGGGTACTGCGGGATCCACAACCCCGCTTGCGTCGCGCGGTGCAACGTGCCGTCCTGCCGCAAGTGGTTCTGCAACTCGCGAGGGAACACATCCGGCTCCCATATCGTTAACCACCTGGTGCGGATCCCACTTCCTCCTAATTTCGGTCGTGATAGCTTAATCGCTTTTGTTCACTCGGTTGCTTCACTCTGAATTTTATGTTCAATGGTCTGTGACTTAGTTAGAAAAATTGCTGTCAAACCTAGGACGAAGTGATTTTGCCTCACAGATGTTCTCCTATAGTTTGGTAACGACTTTGATGAGCTACACTAATAAGGCACAAATTGAAAATGTCATAGACAATCAACCTGGAGTTGAATGAATTGTTCGATCTGCTTGTATTTGGTTGGTTTGGCATTAATTGCCTGAGTTAACACTATCTACTATCTATGCACTAATGACATCATGTGATAATCGTTTTTGTTTTGGGGTTACCAGTTGAGTTCCATTTGCAATTGGTTCTCAATCACGGCACTTTCTAGGATGCTGTGTGTTTTGATCGCAAGCATGTAAAGCAATCTCAAATTGCTTTGGATGCACTGAAAACAATGCTATAAAACTGTAAGTGCTACCTTTTATTTGGAACTACCATGGAAGTTTTGTTTAAGAATTTATACATGACAACACCCTATTCGTTGCTGGCTTACTGTGAATTGATTCTTAAAATGACAGATGGGAAAAGATTCCTTTTTGTTGTCTTTCTAGATGTACCATGTTGTAACACCCTATCAGTTACAGGCTTGCTATTAAGTGATTCACTGATTCTGAAAATGACATGTGGGGAAAGACAAATGTTTTTATGTACCTATCCATTTGTTGATACTCTTTTGTGGTATATATTGCCTCAAATATTGTGTGAGATGGCATGCATATTTGCCTGTGCTCGAGTCCTTACTCCAAGGTGACCTTGCGGAATAAAACCAAACTGATTCATAGTATGGCTCATCAACTTAATCCCTTGGTAATTAGTGCAACTTTGCATATCTCCCATATTTTTGTAGATTGGCACCAATACATTTCACTCTTTAGGCATCTTGTTCGATTGAAAAATATTGTTAAACAACATGGTTAGCCATACTATAGCTATATCCCCGAGAGATCTCCACACCTCTAATGGATACCATCAGGCTCCATCGCCTTACCCCCTTTCATCCTCTTCAATACCACCCTGACCTCATATTCATGGATCCTTCACAAAAAGCGCCTATTGGTGTCATCAAAAGAGCACTGATGAAAATTCAGCAGATTAAATGGTGATCAGCAGCTCTGCAGTTAATTTACATTGTAATCAATGGCTCGATGTATTAATTGGGGGGCAATTAATCGTCTGGTCAAGCTGATTAACCGCCCTCACCGAATAATTGTCTTGTGCCACTGTCATATAGATCTGTGTCGTCACTGTTGGATCTGCATTGCTGTCGCTTGGATCTGTGCTGAGCAACTGCATTTGGATCGTGCCAGATTTGCGCTTGCGTTGGCCTCGCGTTGCTGGAGCAGCCATCTAGAAGCCACTGTTGGAGCCGGCACCACACACCTGCCGCAGTGCTTGCTTTTTAGTGGAGAGAAAGGGGGAAGAGGCAGGTCTAAGAGAGAATGAGAGAGGATAGTATGGACACAAGTAGCGGCAACCAAATGATAGTCATCGGAGAGAGCTAGCACGGGCAACACATGCATCCAAATGAAAGAGATGTAGAGAAAAAGATAGAAAAACAGGCAGGCAAAGAGAGATAGAGAGACTGCCTTTCTTCTTAGGGTTAATGGCTTCTGTGCTATCGTTATTTCTTGAAACGCCAAATATACCATTATAATTTCGCTATTAGCCTGTATGCCATTATTATTCCAGATTCACTCCTC
This sequence comes from Zizania palustris, assembly GCA_019279435.1. Classification (NCBI taxonomy): domain Eukaryota; kingdom Viridiplantae; phylum Streptophyta; class Magnoliopsida; order Poales; family Poaceae; genus Zizania; species Zizania palustris. The sequence continues at coordinate 52,971 of JAAALK010000687.1, read as the reverse complement.
TATGCCATTTGGGCCCACATACATGATACTATATTTCGAAAATTCCCATATTACCCCCACTATTCATCTTCTACCTCCAAGCCCCCGACCTAGGTCCTCTCCGTCGAGGGCCTCCGATCCTGTCGGCCGCCGCCTCCCGCCATGGCCGTGTCGAGGGCCTCCGTCGGTGCTCCCATCGGCCGCTGCCTCCCGCCATGGCCACGCCGAGGGCCTCCACCGCCGCTCCCGCCGGTTGCCGCCTCTGCCATGGCCGCGCCGAGGACCTCTGTCGCTGCTTCGAGGACCTGCTGCGCATCAAGGCGCCTGACTCCCGCGACACTAAGGTGGATCTCAGCCTCAAGTACGGGGCACATTTAGAGATGTTGCTGCTCATGCGCGCCACCCAGTGCGAGGGACTCCCCTTGGCAGGCGTCCAGTGAAGTGCAGAGGGGCGGCGGAGGTGGCGGCGCCGGGAACAGAGAAGTGGCCGAAGGGGGCAGGAGGAAGAGAGGAGGAGGGAGATGAACAGTGAAGGGCCATATGGGTATTTGCAAAAAATAGATCTCTGCAGGTGGGCCTAAATGGCATAGAGGAGTGAATCTGGAATAATAATGGCATACAGGCTAATAGCGAAATTATAATGGTATATTTGGTGTTTCGGGAAATAACGGTGACACAGAAGCCATTAACCCTTCTTAGAAGTATATGCTATGTACACTCTAACATATTATTTGACAATTTGGTCAACTGATTAATTTAGTTAATCCCTGATTAACCAATTAATCCCTACTTGATGGTTGACCGATCACCGATTTTTCTAACATTGAGAAAAGAGTCATACAACAGAAAGGTTTTGTTCTCATTCTCACCATTGAACAACTTGTTAAAATACTCTTGCCATTTGTTTGATCTAATCCTCTTTCACCAAGAACCACTCCTTCTCATCCTTAATTTACTTAACTTGGTTGAAGTCCCTCGTCTTCCTCTAACAGACCCTAGCCATCCAATACATGTATTTCTCTCCCTTTGTACTCAATTGTTGGTAAAGTTCCTCGTCAGCCTGACCTTTTGCCTCACTCATAACTCGATTTGTGGTCTTCTTTGCCACCTTGTACTTCTCTATGTTGTCCACACTCCTATCATGGTACAAGCGCCTATAGAGTTCTTTCTTCTCCTTAATAGCCCTTTGGAGTTTGGACGTCCTCGTTTCACCATCAAGTATCTTTAGATTCACATTCGCTCCCTTTGGTCACTCCAAACACCTCTGAAGACACCTTCTGAATGCAGGTTGCCATCTTCTCCCACATGTTTGCATAGTCTTCCTTCCAAGAGCCCTCTTCGATAACCCTTTCCATGAAGACCTCTGATATCTCTCCTTTTAGTTTTCAACAATTTGTTCTTGCAATTTTGGGTTGTTTACCCCTACAGACATGTACCTGTTAGCGAAAATCAGCCACCACAAGCTTATGCTGAGAAACAAAAACACTCTCTAGATATCACCTTACAATCCATGCATGATCGTCTATCCTCTTCTTGTTAGGACAAAGTCGATCTAGCTAGAGTGTTGGACTGTTGGCCACTACTAAAGGTCACTAAATGAGACTCTCTTTCTAAAGAAAGTATTGGCTATCGTCAAGTCAAAAGTTATAGCAAAGTCCAAGACTTCTCCCTCCTAATTCCTACTACCATACCCAAAAGGCCAAAACCTCCACGTGCTGCCTTGAAACCTGCCATTGTTGTACCTACATGACCATTGAGATCTTCTCCTATGAAAAGCTTCTTACTAATACTGACAACTTTAAGCATGTCATCTAAATCTTCCTAGAATTGCCTCTTAGCACTCTCATTGTGGCCTAATTGGGGGGAGTGCGCACTAATTACGTTCAAGACCATATCATCAATTACAAGCTTGATGATGACTAAGATGGTTCTATTTCCTTGTTTTCTCACATGCACCACACCAGTTTTGAGACTCTTATCAATCAATATTCCTACTCCATTTCTATCTACAAATGTCTCTGTATACCAAAGCTTGAAGTCGGTATTATCTACCTCCTTCGCCTACATACCCTTCCATTTAGTCTCATGAACACACAAGATATTTACTTGCCTCCTAATTGCTACATCAATTAACTCTCTTAACTTGCTTGTAAAGTTGTAAGTGACCCTACATTACAACAACCTAAACGGATCCTAGTTGGCTAGACTAGCTTCCTTACGCTTCACACCCATCGAGTCAAGTGTGAAGACCCTTGCTCATTTTGCACTACACTCAGGTGCCAATGTAGCATGCCACTAAGGAAGTGATGGCCTAATCCTTGCTCACTTGACAACATGGCATGCCACTAAGGGGGCAACAACCTGGCCCTTGTCCATTTAACACCATATCTGTGTTCTGAAATTGCGTGTCGCTAAGAGGGTTACATCCCAATGGTTTTCTCTTGGGTTTCATTTCCATTTTTTTTTTGAGGAAAATCAGTAGGAGAGGCTCCTACCCAAGATTTTATTATTAAAAAAAAACGAACCGGAGAACGATACAAAGCCACGAGGGGGGGGAGAGAGGAGGTTACAAAGCCTCAATCCAACGTTTCAGATCGGCCTTGACCGAAGGTGCGAAACGCTGCGACTGAGCAGAGAAAGTAAGGAGGAAACGCAACTTCCAAGAGGAAATAGAGGGGCTATCCCATCAAAGACCGACCTATTGCGAGTCAACCAGATGGTCCAAGCCCCCATTACAATGACATCCATAAAAAAAGACCTCCTAAAAGTAGCCTTCAAAGCCTCCAATCTTTCCGGGATAGAGCCATTAGGGCTCCAATGGATCCCAAGCAAAGTCCAGCAAGAGCGACTGAAGGGGCAGTCGAAGAAGAGATGAACTGTTGATTCTTCCACCCTCAAGGTGCAAAGGCAGCATAAAGTCTCGTTGATTGCGTTGAGAATTCTTTTCCGACGAAGAGCTTGTCTAGTGTTGAGACCGTCCATCAGAAGGAGCCAGAAGAAGACCTTCAGCTTGTTGGAGCACCGAGCCTTCCAGAGCCAACGAAAAGCACTGGGGGCTTGGATGAAATGGAATTGGTAGTGGTAGAAGCGAGCAGCACTATAAGAATTGGTGCGCCAAATGAAGGACCAGTTGTCCAGACTATTAGGCTGAATAATAAAGCTGTCCAGCAAAGGAAGAAGGAGCTGATATTCATCGTGGGCCTCCACGGACAGAGGGAGAAAGAAGTTGTCAGACAAAGAGTTATGCGAGAGGAAGTGCTGCACAGAGCAGGAGCTGAGCTTAGCAAAGGAGAAGAGATGAGGGAAGAGGTACCGAAGAGGGGTGACGGCCTAGCCGTCCTCCCAGAAGGCAGTGTTACGGCCGTTACCAACGGAGGGGGAGGCAATTGCCCGGAAGTGAGAGGAAAGAGCAAGAATGTCACGCCACCAGCGGGAGCCACGCGCTGGAGCCAGGAGGGGAGGGGTTTTAGCAGAAGCATAATGCAGCTGCACCAGGCCAACCCAGGGAGGGGGGGAGGGGCTCAGGAATTTATGAAGGTGTTTGAGCAGGAGTGCAGTATTGTGGGTGCGGAGATCAAGGACCCCCAGACCCCCATTGGCCTTTGGTTTACAGACCTTGTGCCAGGCCACTCTAGAGGATTTGCAGCTGGAAGAGTTTTCCCCGTGCCAAAGGAAATTGCGCCGGGCTTTGTCAATACAGGAGATGACGGAAGAGGGAATTTTGAACGTGCACATAGCGTAAGTGGGGATGGCAGAGAGGACGGAATTAACAATTTGAAGTCTGCCAGCCATGGATAACCAAGGGGAAAGGGAGGAAAGTTTTCGTTCAATGTTATCAATGAGAAAGGCCAGGTCGTTATGCTTAGGCTTCAGGATCCCCAGAGGGAGCCCAAGATAGGGGAACGGAAGAGAGGTCAAGGGACAACCGAAAGTGGCAGCCAGGAGCACCCCATTCAGAGGGGACGCGTTAATGGGTGTAAGGGTTGATTTGGATAAGTTGATCTTGAGGCCAGTAGACTGGGAGAATGAGTTAAGGAGTCCACGAAGGCAGAAGAGGTTCTTCTGATCAGCGTGGAGGAAGATGATGGTGTCATCAGCATATTGGGCAATTGGAAAGTCAAGGTGCGGAGGATGACAAAGAGGCCCTTGTAAGATCCTCAACGTTGAGGCTTTGTTAATGATGTGCTGGAGAAGGTCGCCCGCTAAGACGAAGAGAAGCGGGGAAAGAGGGTCCCCTTGACGCACTCCTCTCTTGCAGCGGAAGAATTTCCCAGAAGAACCGTTGAGCAGAACCGAGGAAAAGCCCGAGGAAAGTAAGAGATCAATCCAGCAGATCCATTTGTTGGGGAATCCCAGCTGAGCCAGCATGTGAAGGATTGTCGAATGCTCAATAGTGTCAAAGGCCTTTTCAAAATCCAGCTTAAGGATAGCAGACTCATGGGGCGATTGCTTGCATCTGTGAGTAAGCTCAAGAGCCCAAGCAAGACAGTCTTGGATGTTTCTCCTTTTGATGAACCCGTATTGATTGGGGTGAATAAGGGAGGTGATGACTCCTTGCAACCTGTTAGCAAGAATTTTAGTGATGATTTTGATACTGGTGTTCATGAGGGAGATAGGACGATAGTCCTTGACGGAGCTGGGGCAGCTGCCCTTGGGAATGAGGGCAATGTAGGAGCCATTGATCGGATGAAGCTGAATGTTACAGTTCGAGAAGTGGGAGATAAGATCCACAAAGTCCTGCCGGATGATGGGCCAACAGGTTTTATAGAAGGTTCCATTGAAACCATCCGGGCCAGGTGCTTTGTCAGGGTGCAAAGATTTAATTACTGAGTCAAGCTCAGCCTCAGAGAGGTCAGCTCCCAGGTGGTCCAAACCTTGGCTTCTAGGAATAAGTTGGGACAAGTCAAAAACCATGCTAGGCCGGCCAGAGAAGCCCATTTTACTGAGGAAGAAGTCGAGGAAGGCCTCAGCTTTGTCCTCGTGCGAGGAAACCCAGGTGCCATTGTCCAGCTTAACAGAGGCAATGGTATTGCGTCGACGTCTAGTGGTGGCCGATGCATGGAAGAACTTGGTGTTAGCATCCCCCAACTTGGTCCAACGGGAAGTGTAACGCTGCTTCCAGTAACAGTTTTGAATATCAAGGAGGGAAGCCAGATGGGTCTGGAGGAAGCTCCTGAAGTGAAGTTCTGAGTTGGAAAGGAGACGGAGCTCCTCCATCCTGTCCAGGAAGTTGATGATGATAACAGAGTTCTTGATCCAGAGGTTGAAACCGTGATGCTTACGCTTCCAAGTGGTGAGGGCTCGCTGGAGAGACTTGAACTTTTGGGCAATGCGGAGAGCAGGGTCAAGCGGGGAAGGGCCCTTGCTCCAACAGGACTGAACCAGGGGAAGGAAATCCGGGAGTTTAGTCCAGAAGTTCTCGAAGCGGAAAATAGAAGACTTGGGGATGGAAGTGGAGATAGAAGCGAGGCAAGGGCAGTGGTCCGAGCACCCATTAGGTAGCGCCAAAAAGGAGGTGTTGGGGTACGAATCAGCCCAATGCATGGAGGTGAGGCACCAATCCAATTGGATAAGGGTAGGGGGATTTTGTCTGTTTTTTGAGGCAAATCAGTAGGAGAGGCTCCTACCTAGATTCGAATAAACAATAAAAGAGGTACAACAGAGAGCCGAGCAAGGGGAGGGGAAGAAAGACAGATTACATGGGGAAATTACAAGAACCCAGCCAAATCCTCGCCGCCTCTTTTAACCTATGCGGGAACCGCTGAGATTGGGCAGAAAAAAACTACGAGAAAAAGACCTAACCAACCACCGACCGTCGAGGGGGTCGATCTAAAAATAAGATTATTCCTAGTTAGCCAAATGGCCCAGGCTGAAATCATTACAATCTCCATGAAGAAAGGTTTGCCAAACCGCCGCCTTGCCGCTGAAAGATTATCCTGGATGGTGATCGAGGGCAGCCACTGAATACCCAGCGTATACCAGCATTGAAGGCTGAAGGGACACTCGAAGAAGAGATGAGTCTCTGTTTCCTCCACCCCAGAGTGGCAGAGACAGCAGGAGAAGTCCGCGTCCCAGGGCAGCACGTGCTTGCGATGGAGGATGTTCTTAGTGTTAAGGCGACCAACCAGGAGGAGCCAAAAGAAAACTTTGATTTTGCTGGAGCACTTGGACTTCCAGAGCCATTTGAAGGCCGAGTGGGAGTGCATGAACTTGAATTGATAGCCGTAGAGGTCCTTAGGATAGTAAGTAGAAGAGTCCCAAATGAAGGTCCATTTGTCGGGGACGTTATCCTGCAAGTTGATCGTAGGCAAAGTCTGATGAAGGGTGTTGAACTCAAGGAAGGCTTCCAAGGAGAGAGGAAGGAAGAAGTTGTCAGCCGGAGCCGAAGAGGAGAAGAAGAAGTGGACGGAACAGCGGGGGGCCCTGGCGAAGGAGAACAGGTGAGGGAAAACAAGGCGAAAGGGGGTCCCGCACCAGCCGTCCTCCCAGAAGGAAATCGACCGGCCATCGGAAACCAAGGGAGAGGCGACGGCCCGAAGCAGGGGAGCAAGGCTAGTGATATCCCGCCACCAGAAGGACGCTCTGGGGTAAGGAAGATGGGGCGGGAGGGAGAGGAGGCAAGATCCATATGGATTAGGTTGACCCAAGGGGTGTCATGGTGCGATAAGTACTTCCAGTAGTGCTTGAGAAGCAAGGCATAATTCTGGGCTCGGAGGTCAATCACCCCGAGACCACCTTTGAGCTTAGGCCTACAGACTAAGTGCCAAGCAACTCTCGAGGAAGAACCAGTGCTCGCAGAATTACCTTGCCAAAGAAAATTGCGGCGAGCCTGGTCAATCCGATGTATGACCTTGACGGGGATTTTGAGGGAGCACATGGTGTAGGTAGGGAGGGCCGAGAGAACAGAGTTGACAATTTGAAGTCTCCCAGCCATATTAAGCCACGGGGAAAGGGAAGCGAGGCGATTGGAGATATTGAGAAGGAGGAAGCTGAAGGCAGAGGCTTTAGGCTTGGAGGCCCCAAGGGGAAGGCCCAGATACTGAAAGGGAAGAGAACCCACCGGACAGCCGAAGGTGGCGGCAAGGAGCTCTGTGCGGTGCACGGAAAGGTTGATAGGGATGAGGGAGGATTTAGATAAGTTAACCGAAAGACCCGTGGACTGAGAGAAGGAATGCAGGAGGCCCCGGAGGAAGAAAAGGTTGCGCTGGTCAGCCTGGAGAAAAATAATTGTGTCATCAGCATACTGGGCAATCGGGAAGTCCAGGTGATCAGGGTGACAAGGGGGTCCATGGATGATCCCCAGGTGGGCGGCCTTGTTAATGATGTGCTGGAGGAGGTCAGCGACCAGAACAAACAGCAGGGGGGAAAGAGGATCCCCCTGGCGCACCCCGCGCTGGCAATGGAAGAACTTCCCAGGGCAACCGTTCAGCAGTACCGAAGAAAAGCCGGAGGAAAGAAAAAGCTTAACCCAAGAGATCCAGGAGCTGGGGAAACCGAGGTGCGTCATCATGAGGAGGATGGCCGAATGTTCCACGGTGTCAAAAGCTTTTTCAAAATCAAGCTTCAGAATGATAGCCTCCTGTCTGGAGTTTTTGCACCTATTGGTGAGTTCTAAGGCCCAGGCGATGCAGTCCTGAATAGAACGACCCTTGATGAACCCAAACTGGTTTTTGTGGATAAGGGAAGGGAAAATTCCTTGGAGACGATTGGCAAGGACTTTGGTGAAGATCTTCGCGCTGAAGTTCATGAGGGAGATGGGTCGATAGTCACGAACAGAGGAAGCCGAAGCGGTCTTGGGGATAAGAGCGATGAAGGAGCCGTTGATGGGGTGGACCTGGGCAGAATGATTGGAGATGGCGGAAGCTAAGTCCAAGTAATCCTGACGCACAATGTGCCAGCAGGCTTTAAAAAAGGCCCCATTGAAACCGTCCGGGCCAGGGGCCTTGTCAGGGAGAGCGGCGGAGACCACTGAATCCAATTCAGAGGCCTCAAAACCGGCCCCCAGGAAATCAAGGCCAGGAGTCCTTGGGATAAGGTTGGCCAGGTCGAAGAGCATAGGAGGGGCTGAGGAGAAACCCATTTTGGAGAGAAAGAAGTCGAGGAAGGCCTCAGCCTTGTCTTGGGCGGAGGTGGCCCAAGAGCCGTCATCGAGCTGGATGGCAGGAATCGTGTTGCGGCGGAACCTGATGGTGGCCGCAGAGTGGAAGAACTTGGTATTAGCGTCACCAAGCTTGGTCCAGCGAAGGGTGAAGCGCTGCTTCCAGTACTTGTGGCGCAGGGAGAAAAGGAACTCCAAGTGATTACGCAGGATGGTTCTGAACGTAGACTCCGGCCCAGAGAGACGACGGAGCTCCTCACATTTGTCCAAGTAAGCAAGAATGGTAGAGGAGTTGTGAATCCAACGCTCAAAACAGCCCCAGCGCCGATGCCAACGGGAGAGAGCCTTCTGAAGGGACCTTAACTTGGTGGCAATACGAAGAGCAGGGTCGGGGGGGGAGGGACCAGAATTCCAGCAAGATTGCACAAGGTCCAGGAAGCCAGGGAGCTTAAGCCAGAAGTTTTCAAAACGGAAGATAGGGGAGCGAGTGATGGAGGAGCTGATTCTGACAAGGCAGGGGCAATGATCAGAGCTGGAATTGGGGAGAGCGGAGAACGAAGTATTGGGATAGGAATTGGTCCAGTGAGGGGAGGAGAGACACCAGTCAAGGAGGACAAGGAGGGGGTTGTTCTGCCTGTTGCTCCAGGTGAACTTTCTGTTCTGCAGGTGGATGTCCTGAAGACCATGGGTACTGATGATGTTGTTGAAGGAGTCCATGATGTTATTGTTAAGACGCCCCCCATTCTTGTTATGAGGGAACCGATAGAGGTTGAAGTCACCAACAAACAGCCAGTTGGAGGTATGGGGGATATCCAAGGAGAGAAACCAAGAGAAGAAAGGTGCACGATCCGCGTTCCGACACGGGCCGTAGATGTTAGAGAGGGACCAGGAGGCGCCATTAAACACAGAGGTAAGGGACACGGTAAGCTGGAAGGGAGAGGAGGAGAGGGTGAGCCCAGAAAAGACAGCGCTATTCCAACCAATGAAAAGACCCCCAGCCGAGCCCAGGGCCGGGACAAAAGAGAACTTGTCAATGCGCCGGGGACAGAAAGTCCGCACCGAGGAAGGAGAGAAGGAGGACATCTTTGTCTCCTGGAGACAAACAATATCCACCTGGGCCGAAGAGATGAGGTTGCGGACCGCAAGCCTCTTAGCACAGGAGTTAAGACCCCGCACGTTCCAACTGACCACTTGCCAAATTCTATCTCGACCCATCCACGAGACTAAAAAGGAAAAGGGCAAGAAGCGGCCGTGGGCAAAGGACCACCGGCCGAAGCAAGGGGGACAGAAACCCTAGCAAGGGGGACAAGGGAGCGAGGGAAGTAGGAGAAACAAAAGCAGGTAAGCCCACCCGGGCAGGAAACGTGGCGCCAAATGTTCATACAGTCCTCCCGGGACCAACCACGGCGCGCAGGCCAGATAAAGCGAGAGTACTTACAGCCCTCCCAGGGCAACAAAAGGCACGAAGGCCGCTTAGATGGAGCTGGCTGGAGTTGCATGGAGAGACGTTTGAGATGCAGGGAGGACCTCAACCGGAGGCGCCAAGAGGAAGCCGACGGCCGCAGGAGCGGAGGAGGCCGAGGCGGTGTCAGAATCACTGGAGAGAACGGAGTTGGACACAGCGTTAGGGCAAAGGCCACAAAGACTGGTGGCAGAGTGCTGAATTTGCTGAATGGAGAGAGGGGGAAGGGGGGAGTCCAACCTTGAAAGCTCGATGAACTCCTCGATAGTAGGGAGAGGCGAGAACCGACCCCGAGAGCGGCGGGAGGAGGGCTTGAATCCCCTGAGCCTGGCCCTGATCCTGGCACTCCTGCGCAGACCCTGAGTTGAAAGCGGGGGGAGTCTCACCGGCGAGGTCGCCGGAGGGGGAGCACGGGAGGCCCCACCCCTCCCCCGCCTGGAGTAGACGAACCGGACCGGCGGGGCCGACGGCGGAGCGGAGGAGCAAGAGGCCAGCGCCTGCTCAGGAGAGGCCGCCGAAGTCAGCCGAAGGGAAGCGGCTGGAGAAGACGGGGGCTGCTCCACAGCAGACTCCAGAGAGGGCGCGGAGGAAACGCCCGAGAGTTCCAAGCTGTCCTGGGGGACCTCCGGCGGGGCGTCGGGGAGCCCCTCGAGAGCTTCCAGGACCTCGTCTGCGAAGGGCTCGCCCTCGTCCATGGGTGCATCCTCGTCCTGTCCGTCCTGGTCGCCCCCAAGAGGGTGGAGCGGGGGAGCCCATTGGTTGGCTAGCGGTCCAAACCTCTGAGCGTCCGCCCACTGTTGGATCCACTCTGGTTCCCCGGGAAGAACGGGGCCCAGGAAAGGGTGAGGGTTCCCGTTGTCCGGCGGCGGCGGGTCCTCATCGCCAGGCCATTGGTCTGCGAGGTCCGACTGCAGCAGGTACACCGGGAAGGTCCAGGAGCGGCCCCCACCATCACGATCGCCTCCATGCTTCAGGGTGATACTTCTGGGGACGTCCAGGTCGTCCTCGTAAAGCACCTTCACAAGGACACGGCCGAGGCAAGGATCCGCCTCATGCCAGAACAGGAGTTGTCCAAAGGAGGCGACGGCCTGCTGGATGAAGTTCAGAGAGCGGCAATCCAGCGGGTAGCCCAGGAACATCACCCAACCGACGCGGGCGAACGGAGAAAGCCTGCAGTTTGCCGCCTCATCGTGCTTGACAAAGCGAACCAAACGCCCGTTGATGAAGAAGGGAGGCGAGTTGACCAGAGAGTCCCGCTCGAACTCCGTCCCCAGCTTGTAGATACCTACTCCCAGGGGGTAGAGGGAGTAGCGATCCACTTGAAGGTGGCGCTCCACGCTGAGGTGGTGCCGGATGTCGATCAGCAGCCCCATCTTGGCCGCATGGGAAAGCGGGCCGTCGTGCTCCGCAATGGCGAAGCACTCGTGCCGCTTGACGATCACCCCGGCAATGGAAACCAGATTCCGTTGCCGGCGAAGAGGTCCCCCGCCATCCCTGATCACGCCGCCGTAGGGGAGGAAAGGGAGCGGGTTCACGGGGAAGTTAGCCATGGAGCGGAGAGGGCGAGGGGGAGAGGGACAGAAAGCGAAAGGGGAAACTGGCGAGGAGAGAGGAGGGGGGCTGCCGGGAGAGTGAACAAAAGGGACGAGGGGGAGGGAGAGCCCGGGCGCCTCAGTAACCGTGCCAGGCGGGGACGAGGAGGCAAGGGTGCACTCCAAGCGAGGCACGGATACAGAAGCGGAACCGGCGCGACCGGAGGGGAGAGGACTGGCGCCCGTCGGCTGACGTGTGCAATTAATGCGGGGCGGCGAAAGGAGCAAGCCACAGGAGGCCGACGGCTGCCTAAGCGACGAAGCGCCAATCAGAAGATCCGATTTGAGGCGCGAGAAGATTTGCGCAGCCGGAATAGCACCCTGCCCACCCGACCGAGCGGGGATCCGCTGGGACAGGCGACCCAAGGGCTTAGAGGGGCAGGAGGAGGGTGGCACGCCCAAGAGCGAAGGAAGGCTACAGTTGAATTTGAAAATGGCACGCGGGCCAAGGAGGGCCCTGTCGGGGCGAGCGCCCGACCGAGGAGAGGGAGGAAGGAGGCTTGCAGCGGAAGGAGGAGTGGCCGGAGAGCAGGCCGGGAGCGGAGAGGGGAGGGGGCAAAGAAGAGAGCCAACCCTAAGGGCAGAAGGGGACGAGGGGGGAGAGAGAGCCAAAGGGGAGGGGGGGAAGAACGAAAGAACGCTATTGAACGAAACCCTTTTGGCGGGAACTGCATGGCGACGACCCGAGGAAAGAATGGCAGGGCGAAGCGAGGGATGAAACGGGGGGCGGGGGGCAGGCAAGGGTCAGGACGGGAACGCAACTTCGGGGCGAGAGCCCCCAGGGGCCGGCGACGGGGAGGAGAAGAGCAGGAAGACGACGGACGACGGGGCGGCCGCAGCGAGCGCGGGGCGGTCGGGGACGAGGGAGGCCGGCGAGAGACCGGGGTCCAGCTCGCACGCTCTTCCTCTGACCATCGTCGATAGTCCGAAGGCCAACGAGGGCCACCATCATGCCAGAGATGGAAGTAGACGTCGAACTGGCTCGTGACGACGCGACGCCGACGGCAGACCTCGAAGCCAACGCGACGAGAAGCCACCGAGAACCGGAAGTGTCTGTCTTGAAGGAAAGCGACATGGAAGCCTGCCGGGGAGCCACCCAGACAGGCATGCAGGGCCATGCTGACCGAGGACTCCGAGAGGCGGAAGGTGAAACGGCGGAAAACCGCCAGCAGCAAGAAGGACCCAACCGGGGAGGAAGAAGGGTGATGAACCGGGGAGGCAAAGGAGTCCAGGACGAAACGCTGGAAATCTCTGCCAGGGGAGAAGTCCCAGGACGCCACAAGCGAACGGAGGTCCGGATCGGAGTCGAGCTCCACCAAACCCAGCCGAGGCCCCATAGGGGCGAGACCGAAGCCAGACCGAGGGGGGGAGGGAGAGACGGGAAGGGGACGCACCCGGAGCAGGACCTAGCAGGTTGCCGGCCGGGGGGGGACCGGCGGCGGAGGGCGAGGAGCGGCCATCCAGCACTTGGCTCCTCTTTCAGGCTCTCCACTCGTCAATCAGTCAGTCGGATTTTGTCTGTTAGACCAGGTGAACTTTCGGTGCCGAAGGGTGACTTCGTGGAGACCCAAGGAGCTGATGGACTCATTGAAGGAGGCCATATTCCTCCTGTTGAGCTGCCCTCTGCTTTTGTTGTCGTGGAAACGGTAAAGATTGAAGTCACCAATGAAAAGCCAGTCCTCAGTGGGAGGTATATGGAGGGAATTAAGCCAGGAGAAGAAATGAGGGCGATCAGCAGCCCTGCAGGGGCCAAAAATGTTGGAAAGCTTCCAAGAGGAGCCGTTAAGGAGGGAAGAAAGGGAGATGGTGAGTTGAAAGTGGGAAGAGGAAAGAAGGGACCCAGAGAACCTGGCGCTGTCCCAAGCAATGAAGAGGCCGCCAGCAGAACCAAGGGCAGGGGAGTAGAGGAAACTGTCCAGGCGCTTAGGGCAGAATTGCCTGATGGAGGAGGGGATCAGAGTAGCCATCTTAGTCTCCTGAAGGCAGACAATGTCCACGTTAGAGGAGGCAAGGAGGTTGCGGACGGCTAACTTTTTGGAGGAGGAATTCAGACCCCGGACATTCCAGCTAACAATATTCCAGGATTTGGTCTTTGTCATGAAGGGCGCGCAATCTTATGAACAGGGGTGGGGGCAAGGGCCGGCCCAACCAGGAGAGCAAGCACACATAACAAAAAGACGGAACCAAGACTAGATAACGGCCCAGGGGGGCCCACAAAACAATGTCCGCCAACAACAGAAACGACACGCAGGCCGGGGAGAGTTTAACCAGCAAAAGCAAAACACGGCGCGCAAGCCGGCAGATGATAAAATACGTGCACTTCATTGGGTCGGGGGAGCTGGGTCAGAAGATGGGCCCATCAACGTAGGAGCCGACGAGGGACGAGCCGACGGAGACCCGATCACAACTCCCGCCGTCTGCGTCTGGAGGGGCAGCCCGTCCTCGGAATCGCTGGCGAAAAAGGAAGAGGAGAATTTGTCCGGGTTAATGCCGCAGAGATGGACAGCCGGATGAGCAATTTGATCAGGAGAGAGGGGAGGGATGGGGGTGGCAGACCTGGACACCTCGATGAATTCCTCGATCGTTGGCAGCTTGGAGAGAAAAGGGACTTGTCCCCGGCGGGAGGAGGAACGAAAGCCCCTGCCCTTGGCCGAGAGTCTGGCACTGCGACGCAGGCCTCGCACCGAGAGAGGAGGCGAACTGGAAGAGCTGGCCAGCGACTGACTCCCGCCCGCCTCATGATGAGCCCTGCCCCGTCGTCTTGAGTAAACAAGACGGACCGGGAGGCACGCGCGTTTCGGCGACGGAGTAGGGGGCGGCGCCCGAGCCAGCGGCGAGGCCGGGTCGATCGCCAGGAGGGTACGCTGCAAACGGGAAGCCGGGGACAGGGGTCTGCAAACAGAAGCCAGCGAATCGGGGGGGGGGGGGAAAGCCTGACCTGGACGTGCAACTGCTGAGGGGGGTGAGACTGCTCGGTGTGAGACTCCACCGAGGGTTCGGAGGAGATGCCCGAAATCTCCATGCTGTCGTGAGGTTCTTCGACATCTTGGGGCAACTCCTCAGCGTCCTCCTCTACCAAAGGTTCGAAGTCATCCTCAAAAGGATGGGGGTCCGCCGGGACATCTTGCTGATCATCGTCTTGGAGGTGGTGGAAGACGTGGGCGTGCCACTGGTTCGCCATGGGGCCAAACAACTGGGCATTCGCCCACTGCTGGATCCATTCCGGCTCCCCTGGCAGGACTTCGCCCAGGAAAGGATGCGGATTTCCATTGTCCGGCGGAGGGGGGACTTCATCTCCAGGCCCCTGGTCCGCGAGGTCGGACTGGAGGAGGTAGACCGGGAACGTCCAGGAGCGACCACTGCCGTCCAGCTCGTCCCCATGTTTGACGGTGATGCTACGGGGAACGTCTAGGTCGTCTTCGTAGAGGACCTTGACAAGAACTCTGGCCAGGCTAGTGTTCGCCTCGTGCCAGAAGATGAGCTGTCCGAAGGAGGAACAAATTTGCTGGATGAAGGGAAGGGACTTACAGTCTAGGGGGAAGCCCAGGAACATGATCCAACCCGCTCTGGCGAACGGCGATTGCTTGCAATTCATGGCCTCGTCGTGCTTGACAAAGCGCACGAGGCGGCCCTGGACGAAGATGGGAGGAGAGTTGACGATCGCGTCGCGCTCGAACTCGGAGCCGAGCTTGTAAAGCCCGACCCCGAGCGGGTGGAGGCAATAGCGCGAGACTTGAAGCCGGAGCTCAACCCCGAGGTGGTGGCGGATGGCGATCATGAGCTCGATCCTCTGGGCCGGAGTCAGGGGGCCATCGTGTTCGGCAATGGCGAAGGTTTCATGGAGCTTGACTAGGTCCCCTGAGAGGGCCACATGGTTCCTCTGGCGACGAAGAGGTCCGCCGTCGTCGCGAATCGTCCCTCCATATGGAAGGAAGGGGGGAGGGTTGGCGGGGAAGTTCGCCATAGAGCTCACTGAAGGAGGCGGGGGGTCAGAGGTGGGGGAGGCGGACTCGCCAAGGCCAGGGGAAGTGGAGGCAGGAAGAATGGCTAGGGGGGACACAGGGGAGATGTCCGTCGGAGCAAAAGGGGTCGGGGAAGCTGAAACGATCCGCCGAAGCTCAGAGGGGACCCAAGAGACTGCGGGGGAGGACAAGCGACCCTGACAAGGGGACAGAGAGTGGCTAGGGCGCAGGCAGACTGAACAGCGGGGGCTCGAAGTGACCGAGAGCGCAGAACAATAAATGCGAGGCGTCGAAGGGAGGGCGTCGGGAGCCGGAGGGACATGACTAGGCGGTCTCGTCGCAGGATCTGCGCGAGGACGGGAGGTGATACGTCGGCCCGGAAATGAACCCTGATCAGGCAGCAGGTCTGAACGGTCCTTTGGCAAAATCATCAAAGAGGAAGGAGGAGGAGAAGACCTGCGCCTTTCGGGAGGCACCAAAACCAAGTGGGCAGGCGGCCGGCCGGGTTCCCAAGGGGGGTCGGGGGAGAGGTCCGACTTGAGGCGCGAAAAGATACGCCCAATGGGAATAGCACTCGTCCGGCCCGACCGCACAGGAGGCGGCCGGCCAAGCAGGGAAGGACGAGAGCCATTGAATTTGAAAATAGCACGAGGATCGAGGAGCACCACGGGAGAGGGTGCAAGGCTTGCATGGGAAGGAAGGGGAGGCAAGGAGCACGTCGACGGGGAAGGGCTAGCCGGCGGAGGAAAGGGGGAAGGGCTAGCCGGCGGAGGAATGGGGCACATGAAGGAACCAACCCTGAGGGCCGAGGGGGGGAGAGGAGGAGGGGGGGAAGAAAGAAAGGACATTGTTAAACGAAACCTTTTTGGGAGGGAGGATCCGGCGACGGGCCGAGGAGAGCAAAGCGGGACGGAGAGGAGGGAGGAAGAGAGGAGCAGGAGGAAGACTAGGGCAAGGACGGGAACTCGGCGAGGGCTTTCCAGCAAGAGCCTTGACGAGCCTAGACCGGGGGGCCAAGGGGCGACGACGCGGGGAGGAGGAAGGAGGACGCCGGCGAGGGATCGAGGTCCAGCTCGCACGTTCCTCAGCAGACCACCGCCGAAGGTCCTTGGACCAACGAGGGCCACCGTCGTGCCACAGATGAAAATAAACGTCGAACTGATCGGTGGTGACCCGACGTCGACGGCAGACTTCCAAGCCTACACGGCGCGAGGAGACAGAAAACTGGAAATGCCTGTCCTGAAGAAACGCGACGTGGAAACCCGTCGGAGAACCCCCCAGGCAAGCATGCAGGGCCATGCTAACCGAGGAAACAGTAAGACGAAAAGTAAAACGACGAAAGACAGCCAGCAGGAGGAAGGACCCATCCGGGGAGGAGGAGGGATGGTGAACCGGGGAGGCGAAGGAGTCCAGAATGAAACGCTGGAAGTCCAGGCCAGGTGAGAAGTCCCAGGGAGCCACGAGCTCACGAAGGTCATCATCGGCCTCAAGCTCGACCAACGCCGTCCGGGGCCCCATCAGGAAGAGAGCAGGGGAAGGGGAAGAGCAAGGGAAAGGGGTCGCACCCGGAGAGACGTCTAGCAGGGCTCCGGCGAGGGGGCGACGTCGGCGGGGGGCGAGGGGCGGCCATCAGGAACCACCGCTAGGGTAGACGCGAGTCGCAGGAGCGGCCATCTTTTTTCATTTCCATTTGAGTAGCTAGGTTTTCTATTGTCTTGCCAAACTGAACCCAACCATTTATGAGAAAGGGACCCTCCTTCCTCCTTTACCAGGGCTTGGGACCTGCTATGTTGAGACAACATAGGCGAAGTTCCCTAATGATGTTATGTTTCCACTAAAATCATTCCTAAGTAAATGATCTTTGGGGCCATACAAAAACTTCTGATCAATTGCAATCCTGCAGTTATTTTCATGAAATATATTGCACTAAGCACAACAGGTTACTAAAGGAGGCTTACATGGGAAACTTGCTAACCGTTGCCTCTTTCTACTATCATGTCTGCGTGGGTGGTTATTACAAATTTACAATACGACTTTGGTTCAAACCAAGTTATAGGTCTTCTGTAGGGCATTTCTCAGAGCATTCTTGAGATATCTATGCCCTTTTTGCAGACCATCTTAGGCTTCATATACTAAATAGAAATGTTAATGGTACACAACATTGCTCAGTCATAAGCAGATTACTTTTTGTGCAAGACCCATCTGGTTTCACTTATTCTTATTAAGCTGTTGCTATTCATTCAATCTATTTCATAGTCATATCATAGTCTATGACTATTTTTTTCACACTACTGCATATTTTCACAGGTTAGGGCAAAGCATAAGGAAGTTTGCCTTCACAAGGATAGCCCATTGGGTGAAACAATTCTTGAATGCTACAATTGTGGCTGTCGGAACGTATTCCTTCTTGGGTTTATCTCAGCAAAGGCAGAGAATGTGGTTGTTCTTCTGTGCAGAGAGCCCTGTTTGAGTGTTAATGCATTAAAGGATATGAACTGGGACCTCAGTCAGTGGTGTCCTCTTATTGATGACAGGTGTTTCTTATCTTGGCTTGTCAAGGTTAGTGTTTTTCTCCCTTCATCACTTTTGTTGGTGCATATGCACAAGAGTGTCATCGGCTTATTTGTCTTCTCGTGATTGTACAACCTTACCTTCTACCAGGTTCCCTCAGAACAGGAACAACTGAGAGCTCGTCAAATTAGTGCCCAGCAAATTAACAAAGTAGAAGAGCTCTGGAAAACAAACCCTGATGCCTCTCTTGAAGATCTTGAAAAGCCAGGTGTAGATGATGAGCCACAGCAAGTGGTTCTGAAGTATGAAGATGCTTACCAGGTTTTGAAATGTTCATAAGTACATTCATGCATCATTATTCAGCTTGTTTTTGATAACTTCTTGCACCTTAATGCTTTATTAATAGTTTAAAACATTCAAATGTCCTATCCTTTTTTCTAATATTTCAACTTCCATGCATCTGTTGTTTTTGCCAGTATCAAAATGTTTTTGCTCCGCTGATCAAGCTTGAGGCTGATTATGACAAGGTAATGTGGTCTGACAATAGCATCTGAATGGTGCTGATAAGTCTTAAACTTTTTTCCTCAAAGAACCAGATTATGGTATATGTACATTTCTAAATCCCTTTCCTCTTGATATTTGATGTAGATGATGAAAGAATCACAGAGCAAGGACAGTTTGACTGTGCGGTGGGATATTGGGCTGAACAAGAAGCGTATAGCGTATTTCGTGTTTCCAAAGGTTTGTTAAGAACATATGAGAACGAGAAGCGTTTACTACCCAACAAAACTGTTAACATGGGAATCATTTTTGTATTTTAGGAAGACAATGAATTGAGACTTGTCCCGGGAGATGAGCTACGTCTTAGATATTCTGGTGATTCTTCACACCCTGCATGGCAGTCTGTGGGTCATGTGGTATGCACCCTAGAAACTTGCTAATTGATTGCTCTATGATAACATTAACAGGATCGCTTCTATTGGGGTTCTCATGGTAAGTTCATTGTTCCTTCAGATTAAACTCACTGCACAAGAGGAGGTAGCGCTTGAACTTCGTGCTAGTCAGGTATGAGGAATCAGTTCTTGCTTTTTTTAGCATCCCTCAGCCTTTTGTTGCTTCCATTTTCTGCCATAAGCTTTCTTGATTTCAGGGAGTTCCTGTTGACTTGATCCACGGATTCAGTGTGGATTTTGTTTGGAAGAGTACTAGCTTTGATAGGATGCAAGGTGCAATGAAAACTTTTGCTGTAGATGAGACAAGTGTCAGTGGGTGAGTTAAATGCATCTACATTCTACATGGTCATGGTGTATATTTTGGCTTTCTGGGCATGTAGGTATACTTATTATGTTTTTATTATGATTACTGATGAAAGAAGCATCCACACTTGTTGCTTGCGGCTCATCAAATTATTTCAGTACAAGTTGTAAATTTGTAGTTATTATTGGAGTTATTTTATGGTGGTTAATATTTGACAGGAACCTGATAAGTTAATATGCTCTCGCTGAATACGTATTAGTTTGTATTTGGATTGTTTGTTTGATAATCATTCTTTTCAATTGTTACCAAGTGGAAATTCTTACAAATGTTCATTGGTTCAACATAGATACATATACCATCACCTATTGGGGCATGAGGTTGAGCATCAAATAATACGTAATACACTACCAAGACGCTTTGGTGCACCAGGACTTCCAGAACTAAATGCATCACAGGTGTTGTGCATGTGTTTATGTATTTTGTACTGCCAGCATGTTTAATTTGAAGTAGCATGATGCCATGATGAACTATGGCAACTTGGTTTAGCATGCTGTCTCCTTTTTCTGCAATATTTTAGCGGGGTTTCTTGTGCAGTTACCCATTCTAATTTAGGGTGCAAGATTGCAGGCGGTCAGCTATCATGATGCCATAGCATTACCGAAGTAGAAATATTTTAACATTTTATGTTGATCTGATGTGTTCTGTTCTGGGCCGTGTGGTGCATCTGTTCAGGTCTTAGCTGTTAAAAGTGTTCTCCAGAAGCCAGTTAGTTTGATTCAAGGTCCACCTGGCACAGGGAAAACTGTCACATCTGCTGCAATTGTGTACCACATGGCAAAACAAGGTCAAGGACAGGTATAGAAGTGCATGATATTTGCTATGCTGTTGTAGCTTGGTGCTACTGTATAACCTTGCCCGTGCTTTGACATTTCAGGTTCTTGTATGTGCACCAAGTAATGTTGCTGTTGACCAGTTGGCAGAGAAGATGAGCTCTACTGGTCTGAAGGTATGCAATGATATACTGTTAGTTTTAACTATCCACATTTTCCTGTCTATATGCTATCTGTTGGTTGGTAAAACCTTTATAGGCAGGTAGAAGTTTTCAGATGATATACTTTGCCTCTGTTGACATTGATATAAGCTAGTTTTTATATGCCTCGGCTGTTTGCAGGAGTAACTGTATGTCTGAAACCATGACTTTCACTGTTGAATCTTGTACACAATTGCATTGTGAACTGTTAAACTATGGTACTTTCCCTTTGTGCACTGGTTAAGTCTTAATAACAACTACATATTCCTGTAATAGAAATAACAAAGGCAATCATCCCCTAGACCCATACCAACCAATGTCTTGAATTATCTCCAGTTTCTGTTGTTATACTGTAGTTCCTGTTATCTGATGATGTATTTTACTATATGTATTTTCAGTTAGTAACTGTGGTTGCCGAATGCAGGTTGTTAGGCTGTGTGCAAAATCTAGAGAAGCTGTTTCATCTCCTGTTGAACATCTGACACTTCATTATCAGGTACATTCTCGATCCATATCTTGTTGCTTCATGTGAAATTGCATATGTTTGTTGTGACTGACATTTCTTTATGTGTACGGCGTACCATGTAGGTTCGGCACCTTGATACATCTGAGAAGAGTGAATTACATAAGCTACAGCAACTCAAAGATGAACAAGGTCCTTCATCTGCTCTTTATGTTTATGCAATGTGCCTGTGTTTTTTTGAACTAGAAATTTTGCTTATGTAGTATTTTGACAGGTGAACTTTCTAGCAGTGATGAGAAAAAGTACAAGGCATTAAAACGAGCCACTGAGAGAGAGATATTGCAAAGTGCAGATGTGATTTGCTGCACTTGTGTTGGTGCTGGAGACCCTCGTTTGTCAAACTTTCGTTTCCGTCAAGTAATTAATTACTTTTTTGCAGTTACCACTTGCCAGTTTAATTTTGATGTCTGCTCTTTATTGTATTCTGAGGGATTGGTAATTTTATTGACAGGTTCTTATTGATGAGTCTACACAAGCAACAGAGCCTGAATGTCTTATTCCATTAGTGCTTGGTGTAAAGCAGGTAACAAGTAATTAACTGCTTGGTTTATTCTCCTTATATTATGCTATATTTATACTCGTACAATTTTATTTAGGTTGTTCTTGTTGGAGATCATTGTCAACTGGGTCCAGTCATCATGTGCAAAAAGGCAGCTCGTGCAGGATTAGCACAATCTCTCTTTGAACGTCTTGTTATCCTTGGAGTCAAGCCTTTCAGGCTACAGGTAATTTTAGCCTCTGGTGGTTTGTTTCTCCACAATATTACCATGGTGCGACTGTGCTTTCCTTGCCTTGTTCTGCAGCATTGATGTCAAAATTGTGGACGCTATGGATGTTAAGTCTAAATGATTTTTTTGAAGTTCTGTTGCAATTTCTCATAAATCATGATATGCTCTTGCAAGGTTTCTTAGAAAATGTGTTTCCCCAGATGTGCTTGTAGCCATGTATGTATATGTTAGTGCAGACATTCAAAATTTGAGATTGCCATCCTGTTTTATGTTCTGTCATATCATTGCAAAGATCTCAAATCAATTTGAATTGTTCAGAATAATACATGTTCCTAAATGTCCACAAGATTAATTATTTTCTGGATTTTTTATAAATATTTCTTTTTTCCTGTAAATATGGAACAAAGCTGATATCCAACTTATTTGCAGGTACAATATAGGATGCACCCTTGCCTTTCAGATTTTCCATCGAACTGTTTCTATGAAGGCACACTTCAAAATGGAGTAACTGTAAATGAGAGACAGACACCTGGAATTGATTTTCCTTGGCCTGTTCCAAATCGGCCTATGTTCTTCTATGTGCAGGTACCTTGGACAATTACAAATCTCCTTCTGTGCTTCATAAATCATTACTGCAAAAGCTCATCCTACATGTTTAGACAAGAGAGAAGAGACTCATACTGATTTTCTGTAGATGGGACAAGAAGAGATCAGTGCCAGTGGAACATCTTACCTAAATAGAACCGAAGCTGCAAATGTTGAAAAGATTGTAACTACATTTTTAAGAAGTGGTGTTGTACCAAGCCAGGTTTGCACTAATGATCCCTTTTCATGTAACATTTTGCAGCAAGCAATTTTTTATATGGAAACTCACAGATCCTGTGGCATATATTGTAGATTGGAGTTATCACACCTTATGAAGGACAAAGGGCATATATTGTGAATTACATGTCAAGGAATGGCTCTCTTCGCCAACAACTTTACAAGGAAATTGAGGTTAACCATAAAGCATACAGATTATACCGTTAAACCTACTAAGTTGGAAGTTGCCTTGTTATATAAGACTTGTACTTATTTCAGGTAGCAAGTGTCGATTCCTTTCAGGGCAGAGAAAAGGATTACATAATTCTGTCTTGTGTCAGAAGCAATGAGCACCAGGTATGGTTCTTTGCTGTTTTTCTTGTTTGACGCATAATATTCTTGACTGTTTCACATTGACTTGTAGAATGCATTGTAGATATACTTGACCTGGCACATTTCATTAAGTGAAAAAAGTTTTTTTATTTTAGAAACTCAGAGATTGACAGTTTACTATGGCAAGACATGAACTGTGTTGTCTGTGCTGTGTTCATATCTTAAGTCTTAACTCTTTGTGCTCGAAAAGCAAACTTTTGTGTGTCAATCTGTGTAAACTGACATTAACAATTATTTTTATTGATCTTTCAGGGCATTGGATTTCTTAATGATCCACGCAGGTTAAATGTTGCATTAACTCGTGCTCGGTATGGTATAGTCATTCTTGGGAATCCTAAAGTTCTAAGCAAGCAGCCACTTTGGAATAGCTTGTTGACACATTACAAGGTATTCCTTTCTGTTAATACATAGCGATTCTTGCTTTACAAGCCTGAGCGCCTGGCTACCTTTTTTGTTGTGGTTGTTAGTGTCATTATTGTCATTGTTTATTTTTGGGTGAGAATAATGCATAACATGAATATGTGTTCTTTGTCTTTGTTTTGTGGGGTTTATGTCCGAATTGCTAGGACCTTTTTTGGTCGCCTATTAACTTTTATGGCATACAAAAACCGAATGTTTGCATTGTTGATGAAATGTGTATTTTCTAACTGCATGTATGAGAGGTCGTTGCATTTGACAGATGGACAAATGCTTCCATGCACTTAGCCTGTTTAAGTATTACCTTTAATATAGTTACAACTTACAACAATAGTTTTATAAATCAAGAAGCTTCTGGTGGATGCTAGGTACTATTTGAGTGGTGCTGTTCTCCTGTTCATTGTATACTCTCTTTATATACAGAAGTTAAAGTAAAAGGGAATGTACAATCTTTACTGAGCTGTTTTTGAATTTGTACAATATAATTTGTTTGTTTAGGAGCATGAGTGTTTGGTAGAAGGACCGTTGAACAACTTAAAGCAGAGTATGGTGCAATTTCAAAAGCCAAAAAAGGTGAGTATGATTGTCTTCTTTGAATCTTGTAGACACTTACTGGAAAGCTTTCTGGTTCCTTCTGTTTTATTAAATCCACATCATTATTTCCTTGAGTAGATATACAACGATCGGAGACTGTTCCTGGGCGGTGGTCAAGGTGTTTTGCATGGAGCTGGCTTTGGTGTTGCAGGCAACCCAGCGGCAGATAAGAGAAGTGGTAGGGGAAAAGGTAGACAGTTGTTTTGGGGGTAGTATTATTGAGGAACTTTTTGCTAATTTTACCCCTTTTTTTGCTCCATCTTAGCATGTCCTCCCTTCTTTTCTCAAATGCAGGGCATTCATTTGTTCCATTTGGCCCACCAATGGGGCTCATAAACCTGGTGTGCACCCATCTGGCTATCCTTTACCTCGTATGCCTTTCCCTCCATTTCCTGGGGCGCATTCTCAACCATATGCAATTCCATCCCGGGGATCGTTGCATGGGCCAATTGGAGCTGTTCCACCTGCCCCTCAGCCTGGTAATAGAAACTATGGGCCTCGTGGAAATACTGGTGGTCCTATTGGTGGGCACCTTGCTCATCAACAGAACTCTCAGCAAGCTATGGGTGGCATGGGGTCAACTTTTAACTTTCCTGGCCTGGAGAATCCGAGCAGTCAACCTTCTGGTGGAGGTCCAATGTCTGAAACTGGATTGATGACACAGGTTTGTTTATTTCAATCTTATATATGTCACCCCAAAAAAGTATGTGTACAGTAATTTGCCTTTTCCAAATAGATGCATGTCCAAGGTCTCAGTCAAACATTCCGCGATGGGTTCTCCATGGGTGGGATGTCACAGGTACTGACCATTAATGATGCATGCATTGCATATTGGCATTACTATCTTGTCATTCTATCCTTGAGAAAATGTGGTTTTCTTGTTTACTAGGACTTCTTTGGAGATGATTTCAAGAGCCAAGGATCTCATGTGGCATACAACATTGCTGATTTTTCTACTCAGGTCTGTACTGCTTGTGGGAGATAACCCGTATCTCTTTTAATTTCTCTGTAATGCATTTTTCAATTAGATCTGCAATTCATATCAGCCAATTCAAAAGTAAATTGACATAACTCATAAATTTTAGTTATAATTTACTCTGGGAAAGTGTCTTCTAAGAAATGTCAGTCATATGTAGGCTTCTCAAGGAGGCTATGGTGTTGACTACACTCAAGGACCCCCACCCCAATCGGTATACCCTGGGAATTATTTGAACCAAAATGCACACCCAGGATACTCCCATATGGGTACGGCAAATGACATTGTATCTCAGGTCTGTTCTTTGATGGTCATAACTACCTTTTGAAGCCTATTTATGTGTATGTTCTCTTTAGTGATCCTTTTAGTGTGATCCAGGATCACATGGCCCATGGATCACATGGAATGTTTACACAAGCGGGATACAATGACCCTTCACAAGATGAGTCGTCTCAGATGCATTTTGGAATGGCTGGTCCTGGTCCTCTTCAGTCACCGGTGGTTTGTCTTATTCTCTTTTTCTTTGTATGTTTAGTGATAACTTTATAGGGCTCGTTGCTAACATAATGTTTTGCAGGGCATGATGAACCCACTGTACTCTCAGTCATATGCACACTATAACACACAACCGCAGTCTCTCCAGCCTCCTCCACAGTGATAAGAAAAGATTGTGATATGATTGCTGAAGCCGCGTTAAGTTTTGGAAGTTTGATGGGTTGTATCCTTGGCCAACAGCAGCTTGGTTGTTGTGGCTTTCTGCTCTGTTATGCAGAAGTGATGGTGCATAGACATCAGTTGCAAGTATTGAGCACAAGCATATTTTGGAGCATTACATGGACCATTGGGCACGCTTGTACAAGATGACTATGGCCATCGACCATTGACCAGTGCTGACGAGCACAAGGATCACAACATATCTCTTTCTTGTCATGGTAGTTCACAGTGGGGCTTGACAACAAGAGGCAACGTGTGCATTGAGAGAGATGCTGACGCGCTACCCACATCGCTTCACCTGTCACCTGTATAGAAGGCAAAACGGGGCCTGTAGTGGTATGATGTGAATATTCCAGGATGGGCTGCGGCCTAGTGAAAGGTGCAGCAGCTATAGCCTGCCTCCATGGTACCACGAAAACGCCTTCGGATTGGCTTTGTATAGAGGTTATAGGTTTCGGGTGGCCATCCCATTCACATCTCTCGCACATTGCCATTATATAATCTAAAGTAAACAACATGTATGCTTTCTTATAGTTTTTGATGTTTAAGTCACAGAAATGATGTTTGGTGATCTTGACTGAAAGAACGAAATCTCGAGGTTGTAGTGATTGATGGAGATCGGGGGATTATTTGAATCTGTTGTCGTTTTGCATAACTTCCAGGATTTTGGTACCCCAAGTTGTGGTCTTTGTGTTGATTTATAACTCAGTGCAATGTTCTGTGCCTCTGGCATGTTTTGATAACTCAAGTTTTGTACGTGTTCGGCTGCGTTCCCTTTTTTTACGTTTGTTTCATACCGGATTGGAACTTGCAAGAGGCTCTTAGCCTGATTGAAGGCTAGACGTTTTTTTGATTATGTGTAAATTATTCAACTTACAATGTTTCTGTGATCTGGATTGAGTCATTCTTTGTGAAGAGTGGTAACAATTTATGTAATCACGAGTTCAGAACTGTGGTAATCGTGGTTTCATGGCTGTTGCTACGCTCTATCCACCTGTTGCGCTACTAGCTATTGTAAGATACTCTGCCCTTAATCCTCTTTTATGTTTTTTCGCTCGCTTTGATTGATTAATTCCGAAGAAGTCAATATCTTGGTGAATAATCCCGTACAAGTTTACTGGATAAGTCAATATCTATATCCATAACTAAAAAGGGCTTCATAAAGAAGAAATTAGATATTGTAGAAACTTCTGAAGATAAGAAAAATAGATATTGATGCTAGAATAAGATGAGCAGCAAGAAATAATTCACACCGCAGGCCGCATCCATCCTTAAACACGGCCGCAGTAGCGACGAGACGAGATAAAACGTGGTAATCGTACGATGTGACCAAGGATACATGCGTGATTTTTACAATTTAGTCCGTTCCTAAACTTTAGTTCACGTCGGTATCCGATGTTTGGATACTAGTCATATGGATTAAATATGAACTAATAAAAAACTAATTGTCTAATTCTTATACTAATTCATGAGACAAAACTATTATGTCTAATTAATCCGTGATTTGACAATGTGGTACTTACAGTAAACATGTGCTAATGATAGATTAATTAGACTTAATAGATTCGTCTCACGAATTAGTCTAAAGATTCTGCAATTAGTTTTTTAATTAGCTTATATTTAGTTTTTCTAATTAGTATCTGAACAACACCTTAGTCTTTTTCAAAAAATTAGTTTACAAATAAATCTAAAACTCAAAGCCATTGGTGCCAAACATTAACAACTTAGCATCAGTATTGCTGACCCTAAGAGCATCTCCAAGAGAGCTCTTATATAAGTTCCTAAATTTAAAATTTAAGATTTTGATAAAAAAAATAGACTCCAACAACACTCCTAAACAAATCCACATCCTAAACTATTTCCTAAATCCATTGTTATCTATCCTAAATTTAGGATTAACTTCTCATTCCTTATTTAAAAATAGGGATAGAGAAATTGTTGGAAATCAAATTAGTTTTTAGGGATTAACATAAATAGGATGACGGCTATATCAAATTTTAGGGAATATATCGTGCTAGCCGATGGAGCTTGACACGAGTGAACTCAAAGCCAAAGATGTTGGCATTGAGGTCGTATGATCAATTTCTTTTAATACAAACCGGATTACAACTCATTAAGACGTATCCGTGTAGCACAGCACTGAACAGCCGCCCGTCATCCCTAGCAAGGCATTATTTTTTAGAGTCCACGAACCTATGTTAACCACTGTACTACAACAAATAGTCTGTTCATTGCAGAAAGTAAACTAACTTAGAGCTCAACCAACTTAAGCGCTGTGTCAGCTCCGCCAACCAACACGTACGGTAGAGAGGTTAGCATCATGTAACTGATGCTAAGCTGTGAATACTTAGCATTAATGACTCTAGCGCTGAGTTTCAATTCTATTATTAGAATAAGTTTTTAAAGAATCTTTGTAAAGTAAGTTTTTAAAAAGTATTAAATTATAAAATTGCTGAAAGGTACAACCCATCAAACCTCCAAAACCCATAGAGCCCAAAGCCCCAAATAAGTACCTAGGCCTTGATGTAGGCCCACGATGTCAATTTTTACTGTTACAACCTCACTTCAGAAAGGACACTTAGGCAAAGGTGTGGGTAACATTTTCCAATAGTATATCAGAACTCCAAATCTCCAATTGAAGGCAAAAAGGTAGCAGCAATCTCATATTCATCCGGGGATTATACAGCTAGAAAAGCTCAAAACTTGGTTGCAAAAAAAAAACGCGCTACAAAATTTCAACTGATACACCAGTGTAGTACTATAGTGCCACTGCAAATGCGATGCCTGCACCAAAAATCCTACTAAACCTAGTTCATCCATAGCTTGACGACCCTGTCCTTCCCACCAGACGCGACCTTCTCGCCGTCAGGACTCCAATCCACAGCGTACACCTTAGAAATGTTACACATAATATCATGCTGGTTGCTCTAAAATTATTTGCGTAGCAGTGAGCCAACTGGATCGGAAAGAACAAAAGGAAAAATGTATACCTCATCCGCGTGGCCTGGTAGGTCCTGTTTCAACTTTCGTGTGCGAATATCCCAAACCTGAATCGTACAAACAGAGAGCGTTGGTAGGTTATACTTATAGATATTCACTGGGAATAAGATAAGTGTATCAATCAATAAGTGTAACCATGGTCCATGCTATGCAAGTAGATGAGTTTATACCCTAGTATAATCACAAAGGCATCTAGTGAATATAAAAAATGCATCTGTCAATTGGCAATTCCAACCAATGTGGATGTGCATGTTGGATTTACCAGTTTTGGGGATGACTATTTAAGCATTGGAGCAACTTCTTCAAGGCAAAATTTGAAATACAACAAATGCAACTGCTTAATGCATTTTACGTCATCAACATGTTGATTGACAATATACAAAATTACAAAGTGAATGAATTGTTGATGCCAGATAAAAGACAGGCCAGGGTACACCAGAATCAATTGGAGACAAACAAGTAGATACCTTTAGGGTGGAATCCTTGCTTCCACTAAGTAGAAGTCTACTGTCAGCAGACCAGCTATACACAGAAATATGATATCAGGTATCACAGCATGTATTAATGGAAAACAAGGAACTTAGAAAAACTGACCTGATCTGATAGACATCTGCAACATGTCCTCTGAAAGCTGCAACAAATTTGCCTGTAATACCGTTCCATAACTTGACAGATTTATCAAAGGAGGCACTTGCCAACCACTGCCCATCAGGAGAGAAGTAGACATGGTTTACTAGCTGCACAAAGCAAAACAAATGGCAAAGCCATTTCTAAGCACAGTTATAGATAAAGAAATTTACCCTGGCTTGCTTGAGAAAACAAAGCCATAAACTCGATTGTTTTTTGTCCAACTTGTTCATGCCATTTGACAACTTACAGAAGTCCTAATGATTTGAACAATAATCTAATTTCCAGATGGATTTCGACATACTCAGACCATTAAGTCAATGACATTCATATTAGTGTCAAATTGTAGCAAGGGAATGCCACAAGATTCCCCATATGTTCTCAGTTTTCAATGAAACAAAGGGCTTTTTGTTTCAGCTTTGGATTTTAAAAATCCAGCTTATAAAAAAAAGCTGGGTTCCACTAGTTTACTGGATTGTTATAATTTGCACTCCAGATTATAATAAGCTTGCAAAATAAGTTACCCTATTTGTTTCAGCTTATAAAAAAAATGGATTGTTATAATCCAAAGCTGAAACAAACAAGGCCAAAGTCACAAAACTGAGCAAGAAACAGATATACAAGTCAAAATAAACATACAAGAAGATTTCCTGGATCTGTCAAGACATTATACCTTTTGATGACCAGTCATGCGAGCTTTGGGCTGTTTACTAATTGTTGGTTCCCAGAGAAACATCGTAAAATCATCAGAACCAGAAACTAGTCTCTCAGGAGCATTACCCCTCATCTTCTTGTATCTCGTAAGAGCTGCCTCCTTCATTTCCTCTGCAGTTGAATATGTCTTACCAGTATGGTCATATGCCCCAGTGCGCAAAACATACTCAGTGCTCAAAGCAAGCGAATTGACCCAGTGCCCATGACCCTGAACATGTGTGGTAAATAATTTAAAAACAAATAGCTGATTTGATAGTATGGTAATAATTCACGGTTCATAAAAATAATATGTATAAGCAAAAGATCGCAACAAATTCCTATGAATTTTTTTGCCACGAGCTTGGTTCTTGGATATGGCTCACAGTTCACAACTGAAAGGATCTATGATTGGTATTTGGTAGTCGACTGATTGAATTCAGATACAATATTACTCCCTATGGTCATCACCATAGGGTGCACACATCTTCCAAAGTAAATTTTGTATTTTCTTCCCTCTAATACCCCAGATTGCAGTACGGTCAACTGCACGGCAATAAATTTTCCAACTCAGAAAATAATCAGTATCAGATAGTTGTTGCATGAAAGGCTCTCAGCATGCATGCATGGTGCAATTAATATCAGCAGCTTTGCTTAGCATTTTGTACATGGGAATCCTTGTAAATTTGATTGCTCCTTGATCTTCAAGCCCAAAACAAGTGTATCTGGGCCTCTGGGGCTCTGGCCTTTCATAGGCTATTTGCATCTATAAAGACCAAATTACTGTGGCTATCAAAGTGATGTCAGAAGGAAAATATGTTTGGCCAGATAGGTTGCTCATAAAACATATGCATTCACATGAGTTTTCTGTTGACAAGGATGAAGGATGACAGAATGTGGTGTGCTACCATCAGTCTCCTACATAGTTTCACTCCAGACCCATGCGAACTTGACAGTTCAGCCAGACCTAAGTACTGTTTGAGTCAAAATCCATCTCCAGACCCATGTTCTGTATATCTGTAGAACAATGTGACCATCTAGTGCTCATGTGGTATTGTGGTGTGACGTGGAAAATGACATGGTGGGCAAGGAATTGGTCACTGGCCAGAGACGCCAGGTGAGTCCCACAGCTCAGTTCAGTTAGAAGTAACGGTGATCTCCAAAATCTGTAGTTTACTGATAGAACTGCCCCTAAAATCTATCATTCTCTGAAATTGATCATTTGATCATAAACATATAGTTATCTGACAATTTGTATATAAAACCTATGACTCTGTGATATTTACTCGCAATTTGAATGAAAACAAAGGCAACAATGAGTTAAACTGGTCAAATTCCTTAGAGCATGAACATTTGCATAAGTTTTCAATGCCCACTGAAATGCTGGCACATTACCTGCAGTGTTTTGATCAACTTTCCCTGAGAAGTTTCCCACACTTTGATTAAACAATCTTCAGAACTGCAGTATGCAGACATCAGTTTTAGAAATTTATCTAACATTGTTTCAATAAGTGTATCTAGAAAATGCAGCCTTTTGTACAGATAAACATAAAGCTTAGCATCAGATATCATTCGTGGCAACAATACAAAACTCGTGGGAAATGAGAAAAATGATTATGCATATGCTTTCAGCTAGTTAACTTTAGCCATCTAGGGTGCAGAATTAAACGAATTTTGCCTAAAGTAATAGCTGTCTATTAGGAATGAATAAATAGCAAAGGAAATATGAGGAAAAATAATTGGAAACCGCAGATTAAGGCCTGTGTACGCCTACCAGAAAAAGTGTATTTATTCAGGTTAAGAAACTTCAGTTGAGTATTGGATATGACACAATAACTCAATTATATAAATATCAATAAATGTAGGGAATTGTCTGGCTGGCACCAACTACCAAAGTAGAAATAGTAAGCATTGGAATATACAGATATTTCCATCTAAAATAGATTAAATAGTTTGTATTGAATCAGCCATGTTCAGAATCGTTTATGTTCATATCCTAACAAATCAAGTCATATTTCCAAAGGTAATAACCAATAAGCAGGCAAGTACAAAAGATAAAGGGCAAAGCCATAATCCTTTATAGAAAGGACTGCCTACGTAATGTAAGTCTTACCCAGTGTAAATCAAACCATCTCCACCCCACTTGACACAGGTCACTGAATTAGTGTGACCTGTAAGGGCAATGATGCACTTCCTTGTGGTAATATCCCAAATGCGTGCATCACCATCCTTACTTGCACTTACAAAACGGCGGCAAGGAGCTTGCAAATGAACTGGCTCCCAGGATACAGCAGTAATCCATTTTCTATGCCCCTACTTTGTGAAAAGACACAATAAATGAGTACTAGATAGTGATAATTACGAAACATCCATAGGATCTAAAGTATGATGTCCATATATTCTTTCCAACATTATGTGTATGTGAATCCACAGTAGTGAGAACAAATTGGATCAGTTCTCTTCAACTAACATAAATTTTCCAAGTACAAATGAATTGACACATAGGGCAGTGTAATCTGCAAATTTGCAAATTAATACAACAACAACATAGTCTTTCAATCACAAGCAAGTTGGGGTAAGCTAAAGTTGAAACCCAACAGGAGCCATTAATCAAGTTTCAGGCACATGAATAGCTTATCTCCATGAAATTTGCAAATTAATGGCATAATTATTAATCCATTCATACTTCTATACCACCTACAGGTTAGCATATAGAGATGGCATAATCTTACCGTAAGTGGAGTGCCCAATTGCTTGCCTATTTTTGGGTCCCATAATATAAGTTCACCTGACTTGCTTCCACTAACAAGATGATTCCCATCAGGTGACCATGCAAAGCAGAGAACCCAGTTTTTGTGGCCTGGAATATGTTATTTGATTACGTTCACATACTAACGGTATCCCCAAAAAAATGAATGAGCAGATATGCAAATGGAATTGAGTACCAAAACCTGTACTTGGAAGTACTGGAAGTCATGTCAAAGAAACTCAAGATTCATCACAATGTTATCCCTTATCAGAGAACATCCCAATAAACTCCTACTGGGTCTGAACTGAACGTCCAATATAGGCTAATAAACATTTATGTGATATGCTCAATACAAGAAATAAATTCATCAATTGTTTTTTAGCAATCAATTCTGCAGCCTTTTAATAGTTTCAAAGCTACTAAATCACAACTGTGCTAATAAACTAATCTAAAAGGCGCAAAAATCAAGTATTATGATATTAAACATGCTTTGACTGTCCAGTGCATGTTATTATGTTAAGATTACTAGCAGAAAAGATTTGCTCCAAAATGAATTTGTAGGTTTGCTGGGAGTTACCAACTCAATAAAGACAAGTATTGAGTTGTTAAACATTTTTCTATCAATCATCCAATATCTCTCTCATGACAAGTTGGTAAATCAAAAATATTGCTAAACAGTAAGCAGTCGGTTATCATAAAGAAGATTAATCATAAAAACAGATTCAGTACATTATAAATACACCTCTTATTCAACGTACCAGAAACATGACTTCAAATTAGTTAATTAGCCAATATGCAAGGATGCTAAGAACTCAGTCTCACCTTTGCATGTGAACAATGGGGTCTGTGTGTTCAGATCCCAAAACCGAACAGTGGTGTCACCTGAACCACTAGCCAAACATCTTCCATCAGGGCTGAAAGAAACAGCTAGTACAGCTTCTGTATGGCCTGCAGATGGATAAGATAATTAGATCATTCCACAGCAGTGTCAAAAAACTCAAAATCAACATAATGGAGGTGAGATATAAGAGAAGCAAAAATGATAGTAATGTCTTAAAGCACTTTAAGCAAAATAGGCTTGTTGTACACTCTTTCTTCTACACATCCCCCTCCTCTCCCAAACCACCCAAAAAAGGTGGAACCACTAGCTGTTGAAGAATACTTTTTAAGCCTCAGTAGGAGCCTCTCCTGCTGGTTTTACCTCAAAAACAAGGATCAAATTTGAAGGAGGGAAAACAAGATTCAAAGAAAATTATGGTTTCCACTTTCCACTAAGAAAGAAGTGCCCTGGATACATGTATGACAAACAAAACAAGGATGCTAGGGTTTGTACAGGATGATATTGCTATGGTAATTGCAGTGCTATGACAACTGCTTACACAAAAGAATCATAAAATTTTAACAAAACAGAAAACAAGGGTAATAAACATAATTCAAGGTAGACATACCAGCAATTGTAGCAGAGCATCGGTTGACTGGCCTGATACGGAAAACTGCTTGTGGTTGACATACTATGTGCAGGGTGACCTCAACATTTGCTTCATTTAACAAATCAAAATATAGAAATCACAAATGAGATGTCACACCTAGTGTATATATTTTTTCTTCCACAGAAGGAAAAGGGTTTAGACAACAGCTGAGTGGTGTCTCACCATTTTTTTGCTGCATGTAAGCACCAAGTTGGATAGAGAGCTCTTCATCTCCGATGTAGAATGCATAAGGCAACTTGTCCTCCTAAAGTAAATGTTGAAAGACATGAGCTCACACAAGTACTGTGCAGGAAAACTCTGGGATCACAATACACAGCTCAAAAGAAATTTTCCATGATACATTGGTTCAACTTTATTCGTGGCTTGTCCATTGGCAAGGCAGCAAGGACATCATTACATTATTTTTCTTTTCATTCCTTTGACTTGTCCTTCTTGTAAAGGTACACATTCAATTTCCTCTCTCACCAAAGAGTAATGCAAAAGATTACACCATCAAAGGAAACAACTCCAGGCAGCTTATGTGTTCTCTAGTTAGCCTAGACTGTTTTTTAACTTCGTGAAGGAAACAACACTTCCTTTAACTAGTAAGTACCTCCCCAATCCAATAGACCAATATGAATATGAAATAAAATAGCATCTAAGCTGAGGGAATGTAGACCTCCAGCTGGCCAGGTAAGAAGAACAATAGCAATAAATCAGTAGATGACATACATTGTGGAGAAGATGGTTGACGATCTCCTGGAGCTGTGACGGGCCAACGTTCTGTGGAAGATAGAGAGCAGCGCCAAGATGGTCTCCTTCAGGGCTGACGAGCTGGCACATAACGCTGCTGGTACCAGCCTCCTGCTGGTTTCCATTGTCCATCTGAAATCACGCAGTTTTGGACTGGAAAACAAACAAACAAATTGTTGCAGTCAATTGTGGAACCAGGATTTCTCCAAGCCTAGGGCTAAAAACAAAACACTAAAATTACATGTACATCCACACACCAAAATACAACAAAATGCAGCACCACTGCACAATTGAACTAAATTTAACTTCGTTTTAACTTTTAACGATACCGTGAAATATATAAAACATCACAAGGCAGATTACTGTATATTTTTGTAGTGTGTACTAGTGCGTTACAAAGTAAAAAGGGATTTGCTAAAACAACATTCGTACGAAAATTGACAAAACCTTACAAATTTCTGACCAGCCGAACTGTTCCGTGATTCGTGCTCCACTAACCTTCTCCTCCGTCTCTGGTGAGCTCGGTGAACTCCGGCGGGGGGCAGCAGCGATGGGGATCAGCGAGGAAGCTATGTAGCCCAGATACGTGGATATGGGGATCAGCGACGGCGACCCCAAGCCCCAGCAGGCGGCGGCGACCCCAAGCCCCGCCGACGCGACGAGCAGGAGAAGTGAAGAGATCTGCGCGGGGGAGACAACACTGCGGCGGCTGGCGGTGGTCGGCGGTGCAGCATCAGCCGGTAGCGCGGCGGCGGCGAGGCAGCGGTCAGCGGCGCGGCGGCGAAATGTGAGGCGGCGGCGCGTCTGGAGAAGTGGAGTCTGCGCGAGAAGGGCTAGGGTCAGGGCAACGGGGGGTCATGCGCGCGAGAGAAAATTGCAAGAATGCCATTTTATATTGTTGGCATTGTAAATATACCCTTTTGAGCTTTTCTCTCCACTTTCAATTTTTTAAAATCAAATAAATCATGTAAAATTCCTAGTCTGTCCTTATATTTTTTTTCTTGTGTTTATTTATTAATGCCCTCGTCACGAGTCATTTCACGCCAGAGTGAACCGGTGCCTCCTTGTCCTTGCCATCGCCCATCTCCGGCCGACGCTGCCCGGTCACTGCCGTTGGCCGCCGCCATTATCGTGACCTCGGATTGTCGCCGGTCATCCATGGCGATAAGAAGTAACGGACATTTTTACGTTTCTAAACGACAGTAAGAAGTAACGAACGTTTTTACGTTTCTAAACGTTACAATCTTCTAAATCTTGTATCGCTGGAGAGGGATACGCGTGATGAGGACTGAAGAAATAAATCCAAGAAAAGAATGTAAGAGCATCTCCAAGAATCACTTTAAAAATTGATTCTCTATATAATTTTTTGAGATCCATTTTTGAGGATACAAATAGTTTAAATATGTTTCTCTCCAATAGAGTCTCTAAAATAAAGTATGTGAGTATGTTCCCTACAAGTAGGGAATACAATGATTAATTTTGAGGATCCTTTATTTTTGGGAATCATTTAAAGTATCTATTGGAGGAGATTTTTTAATTCTAGTCCCAAAAATTTAGAGAAGAGAACCATTTAGAGCTTCTCTTGGAGATGCTCTAAGGGTAGTTTGGATAATTTACATGATTTATTTTATTTTAAAAAAAATGAAAATGGAGAGAAAAGACTAAAAGGGTATTTTTACTAGTTTCACACGAAGTAAGTGGCATTTTTACAATTATATTGTACCGAGTGGCATTTTTACAATGTCAACAATCTAGAGTGGCATTCTTACAATTTTCTAGGAGAAAACTCCCATGCTTAGTGTATCCGGACGTCCGGGATGTATCGGAATATTTTTATTTATCTGAAAAAAAGAAAAAATCATAGGATACGTATCGGACATGTATCCAGCCGTATCCGATACGTATCCGTATCCGGATGCGTATCGGATACCGGTACGCCGCTTTTCCGCCGTATGAGAGCTTCGTAGCGAGGAAGCAGTGGCAGATCTAGGATTCTTACAATGGGGGTGCGAAATTAAACATACTACAAATCACATATTTAATATAGCAAAAAATAGCTTGATAACAAATGATATGCATACCCGAACGATTATTAGCAAATACTACTTGTATGCATAAGGGGTTAATGTGCAATCTCAGCTACTGCTGCCTCCAAAAACAACTCAATTAAAGAATGTATTTGCATGTATTATCCTTAGCACTTTGGTTTTATTTCCAGAATAAAACAAGAATAAAACTTCTTAACCCGAGAAAGAAAAACAATGGTGGTAGATTGCAGTTAAGCCTGCAATGCAACTAGGGGCACAAGTTCATAACCACCCTGTAAACATGCAGATGTTTAAAGATGTACTAAGTTTACATTATAAACAAAGTTTTCATGGATATTATATTTATGCTTTCAAACATAAAGAGTGACTTCACCCAAGTTATATGCAGAGTATGTGGGAAAGTAAAGTTGTGAACAAAAGTTAAATAAGGACATGTTTCATAGTTTACCTTCTAAATAGGGGGAAATATCATGTGCAATCGTGCAATCATGTAATCGTGAGATCTGGTGTATCCAATTAAGATCCAACAATTACATATGAAAAAAGTAAAAAAGTACTAGATTTCAATGTAACCATTGGATCTTGATTGAATGCACCAGATCGCACGATTGTAGATTGCACAGGATATTTTCCCTCTAAATAGGTAGACATAAGCATAACTATAAATCACAAATGTTATAGACATAAGACTTGAAATTCACATTCTTCATAAACATAATGTGAAAATGGTCCTTAAAATTTTGCAGCTAAAGGACAAACTAAGTAGTAGTTTGGACCAATATCAAGCATCAGTAGAACAAACACTTAATTCAGAGAACGTCTATATAACCAAATCAAAAGGCAATCTGGCAATTGATTATTTATTTTCTTCAGTCCGGGATATTATATCATGATGACTCCGTGTACTAGCAATTCTAGCAAATAAGTGGCATACACTTCACTGCTTATAGTCTATCATCAGAAATTCAGAACCTTCCGTTGTAAATACTACATTTTATCAAAGGAGAGAATCACTGAAGCAGTGGTGCACCGTTATGGCGTTGTCTGTTGCGGGGCAGCCGGGGTCTACCTGCGAATCTGCAAGGGCGACAGGGTCGCCGGTCGCCGGACGCCGGTGGCGCAGTGGCGGTAGGCGGTAGCGGGCAGCCGGCAGAGGACATTGGAGAGGGAAACCGGAAACGGGGGGCCGCGGCCGGCAAGCCTGCGGGTGTCGGGGCGACGGGCGATGAGCAGGGCGGCGACTGACGGGAGAGCGCAATTTAACTATTTGCCATTATTATTGTTGACACCTCTTCAAATGTCACCTTTATCGTTGCAATTAATTTTTTGCCGCTCTCTATATGAACCAATTAATTTTTTGTCACTTTGTGTCCGGTCACTTACCACGTCACCTGCCATGTCACATTTTTGTCACATCACATGTCACGTCATCACTACAACAAAACAGAACATTTTTATTGACCAATTTAACTTCCGTCGGCTTTTCACAGTGGCCGACGGAAGTTATCTAACTTCCGCCGGCTTTAATTCTGGCCGACGAAAGTTAAGGGGTTTTTCCCACCGCACGCGCGTACAGGGAGACCTAACTCTCTGTACGCGTCCACTGCACAGCGCCCGCCGCCGCCTCCCGCGCCCAGCCCGCGCCGCCGCCACCGCCCCGCCCGCCGCCTCCCGCCGCCCCGGCCACCAGCCTTCGGCCCACACCGCCACCCGCCTCGTGCCTGCGCCATCGCCCGCCCCCGGCGCCTCGCGTCGGCCGCCGCCCCGCCGTGCCCCCTCCGGCCAGCGCCCGCGCCGCCCGCCGTCGCGCCCCGTCCGGGCGAGCGCCGCCCTCTGCTGCGCCCCCTCCCGGCCAGCGGCCCGCCGGCCACCGCCCCGTGCCGCCCGCCGCCGCGCACCCTCCCGGCCGTCGCCGACCCCTTCCGGCCGCCGCCCCCTAGTCGTCGCCGCCCGTCGTCGTCCAACGAAGTAATTTTTTCTGCTTTTTTTCACTTTTTATTTGTGAATTATGTGTCACATAAATTGTTAATGTGTTATTAGAAGATATATGTCACCCAAGATAAATTGTTGATGTGTTATTTTTTTCACTTTTTATTTGTGAATTGTTTGTCACATAAATTGTTAAGGTTAGAAGATATGTGTCACATACATATATATATATAGTTGTTAAGGTTAGCAGATATGTGATTTTACGTATGTTTCACGCTTTTAAATATGTTTCATATGCGATGTTTTATTTTCATATACAATATATGTTGTGATATTATATATGTATATATGATTCTAATTATATTATTCTACATATGCATATAGTTTTAATGATTTCATTGGGTGATTAGTATATATCTATATATACCATAGTTGTTATGGTGGCGCGGCGAGGTGAGGCGCCAAACCACCTTCACAACTTTAGGCGAGTATGGCGAGGCGAGGCGCCAAACCACCTCTCCTGTTGTCTCTTCCCCTCCCTAGGCCCCAGTTCCCTAGTCCTCTCTCACAGCGGTCGGCAGACTCAGGCCAGCGCAGATCTGCCGGTGGCGACTAGGCAGCGATCGGGCGACGACGACTAGGCGGTGGCCGGGCAGAGATGGCGATGTGGATCTAAGCAGTGGGGTGCGGATCTAGGTGTCTCGGACGTGGATCGGATCTGGCGTTGTCTCCTCGTCAAGCCATCACTTCTATCGTGTGTCGTCCATATGAAGCAATAAGGCGTCCGCCTGGATGCCTAATCGTCTATTAGGCGACGATTAGGCGACGCCTTAACAACTATGATATATTTTATTATATATATTTCTTTTCGTATGCAAATTTTTATTTGACAACAACGTAGATAGTGTAACGAAACCTATGTGTCACCCATTTCGGACCAACATGTCTCACACGTGTCATGCGTGTGAGATGTGTAGGTCCGGAATTGTCCCTTTTTGGACAGCCTCGGAGTGGGCGACAGAGCGTGGTCTTTATGATGAGTCATGAGTCCGAATAAGATTTCAGTAACATAACCTTGTTGTTCTCCATTGCACCACTATCAGGCGTGCAATTGGAGAACAGCGGGGTTATGCTGCTAAAATTTCGTTCGGACTCATGGCTCGTCATAAATACCACATTTTGTCGGTCACTCTTGGGTGGGTTTAGGACCTATATTTTCCTATAGATATAGGTCCGTGGTACTTATGATATCGATGCATTCTCGATTGAATTAATTAATGTTTTGCCTATAGAATGGCTGAGGACGACCGACGGTGGATGTATAGTGGTTGGATGAAAAGTGGAGCTCACACGAGGTAGTGGGTAATCAACGCTGAGAAATTTGTTGATCGTGCATTCACTTTGACAACAAACACTGGCGCGAGGTTCCCATGCATGAAGTGCAGAAATTCTCGTTGGCAAGACAAGAGAACGTTGTCATTGCATATTTGCAAATATGGTTTCGTGCCAGGTTATGAAGTTTGGTCTTTTCACGACGAGACAGGCCGTGAAAAGACGGTATTAGTAGTGGAAGAAGAATATGATAGCGTTGCTGACGATAGGATGGATGAGATGTTTGATGCTATACGACCGGAGTTTGAATCAAACCCTGAGGATCCTCCAACACCGGAGGTTCAAAAGTTTTTCGACATCCTTCGAGTTTCAGAAGAGCCATTGCATGAGCACACCATCGTAAGCGTTCTCGCTTTCGTGACTCGTATTATGGCTATTAAGTCAAAGTTTGCATTTTCAAACAATTATTATAAGGAGCTATTGAATCTGATCAGCGATATCCTTCCTAAGAACCATAAGGTTCCGAAAGACATGTACCGGTCAAAGAAAATGCTTTCTGCTCTCGGTATGGAGTATGAGAAGATTGATGTGTGCCGAGATAATTGTATGTTGTTCTAGAAAGAACATAGTAATGAGGTGAAATGCTTAAAATGTGGTAAATCGAGATTCGTAGAGGTCGTAAATGAAGACGGAGGAGAAGGTGACGACAGAGGTTGCTCATAAGCAACTTCGTTACATGCCTCTTACACCTCGGGTGAAACGATTGTTTCTCTCAAAAAAAACCGCTAGACATATGCGATGGCATAAAGGTGTACGTGAGAATAATCAAGTAATGGTGCACCCATCTGATGGTGAGGCATGGAAGGCTCTAAACGATTTTGATGCAGACTTTGCTAGTGATGCAAGGAATGTTCGCATCGGGTTGGCAACAGATGGATTCACGCCTTTCAATGTAACCGCATCGTCGTACTCTTGTTGGCCTGTGTTTGCTATTCCATACAACCTTCCACCTTCGTTTTATATGAAATATGAATTTATGTTCCTGTGTATCATTATACCCGGTCCAGAGCATCCTGGAACACGACTAAACGTGATGCTGAAGCCCTTAATTGATGAGTTGAAACAATTGTGGAAAGGAGTTGAAGCATATGACTATGACCAGAAGCAAAAATTCAATCTTCAAGTTGCGTATCTGTGGCCGGTCCACGATTTTCCGGCATACAGTATTTTTTCTGGTTGGAGTTGTCATGGAAGGTTGACATGCCCGATATGTGCGAAGGACACAGATTGTTTTCCGTCTGAACTTCGAGGGAAAGATTTGTTACTTTGATTGCCATAGATGCTTTTTGCCCTTGAATCACCCATTTAGGTTACAGAGGAACAATTTCAAGAAGGACAATATTGTTGTAAAGGGACACCCTATTCCAGGGTAGTTCCTCTTCTTCAAACAGACGTCGTCAAGAGCAGCTCCTGAGATGCATAGATCCGACATTAATTGGTCGGCCTATTGCATTTCAACTGGATGATGAGGTAACTTTCAGATTGCTTTTTATGTCAGTTATAAACTATTACTAATTGTTTCAATACTATTTTGTAGGAGGAAGAACACTTGGAGAGTGCGGTCACGAGGTTGATCCGGTGGGTGGGGGGCAGGAGGTGGATGTCCCGGACTGTGCGGCGCAGAGGGATGACCCAGAGGGTGTGGGGCAGGGGATGACCCGGAGGGTGCGGGGCAGGGTCATGTCCCGGATGGTGCGGGTCAGGAGGAGGGGGCTGAGGCTTCCGGGGCCTCAGTATCTTTCAGGACGAGCCACCTGGTCGCACCATTAGTAGTCTCTTCCGGTGGAGCCAAGATCGAGATTACGCCTGTAGGTGACGGGTAAGTATAATACTCTTCTGTTGTTTTGATTTTTTTTCAAAAAATTTCTTTTCACTAAACTGACTTTATTTATTATGTATTTCTAGATCTTGGATTGACTCTCGGTTTGACGACACTTCGAGGGTCAGGCAGGTTAACCAGATATTGGGTAACATGTGTCGTCTGCACTACCCAGGGGTGCTGACAATGCCGACCGGTAAGCGGGTTCTATGCCAGACATGGGACCAGTACCGGTTTGCTCCTGACGGGCGCCACGGAACTGCTCAGGGGGCGGTGTCTCATGACTTCTGGGTATGCATGTGTTTTTCAATCTTCTTTAGTTCTAGCACAAAGCTTTTCGAGTTACAATATTGTACTAATCATGACTTTTGCAGTTACGCTTTTGCTTGCCAGAAGTCAGAATCACCATAACCATGCCCTTCAAGTCTTCAACAACAATGCACATAAGGTGGTGAAAGACGCTATTTCGTATGCCCGCATTCAAACTAACAATGCTTACTACAAGGAGAAGCTAGGGCAACGAATGAGTAAGGCGATAGACGCATCGTCAATCTATTTGACTGAAGAACAATACCGTTTGGTAAACAATTCTAACTTTTTGCTTCTTCGATTGTTGAGATTTGTTGTCATATAATACAAATAGCATCTCTGTTCAGGTGAGGATTCCGTGGTTTGCAAACCGTGAGGACGCATATTTCGAATTCTGCAAGATTTGGTCTTCAGCTGCATTTAAGAAGACTTCCGAGCAGAAAAGACAATGCACGGGACGGATCCGAAGCACAGATATGGTGCCGACGGGACATATTCGCCACGCTAAACGCTTGGTAAGACCTCCTTTTGGTCACTCTCTAGCTATAGATACATTGTAATGCGACTAACTCATTTCTATGTACAGGAAGCTAAATCTGGCAACGTGTCAAGTGACATAGAGGTGTATACCTCTGGTCACAAAGGAAGCGATCCTACACAGCCAGATGTCTTGTGTAGCCAGACAGCCACAGACCATTTGGTGAGATGTTATTAAGAGTTTGCATAATTCATTTTTCTGCGTTAGCTAATCGGACATGTTTTTTGCAGGCGCAGTATGGTGAACACATGGTTCGACTCCATGGAGAGGACTATGATTGGCGGAGAGAACCTGTCGACCAAATGACCGTGTACTCCAGCGGAGGTGGAAAAAGCCATGGACGGTGAGACAATGTTTTTATTAATGTTTTGTGTATGGTATTGTGATGGTAACTAACTCATTTAATGTTGCAGGTACTCCATGTTCAATGGAGTTATTGACTCGAGAGCGGTGAGAGCTCAGAAGTTAGCTCAGTCGTCGCAGAGCTCCGTCGGAGTTGGCTCCAGCCGTCGTCGCTCTTCAGAAACCCCGGAGGTGGTTCGGGTGAGGGAGGAAATGAGGCGGCCTAAACGAGCACAACAGGAAACAACAAGAGTACTATACCACCTGCTTAGCACAACAGCAGGTGATGATCCAAGTAAGTTTAGTTTAGAGTTGTTGCAGTTAAAAAGTATTCAGAAATAGGTTTAGAACTAACTGATTACATTACAACATGTGTAGCAACTAGCCCAATAAATGGTGCATTTGACATGTCCATGTTCCAACCACTACCTCCCCCGCCATCACCACTATCTCCTACATCACCTGAGGTACCTCCTAGATACTTAAGTTAGCGTTTAGAAGGGTAGTTGAGTTCGTTCTCTAATTTTGTCTATTTCTTCAGGGTTTCCGTGCGCCTGGTCAAGATGGAGCCTCCGGGGCAAATGTGGATGAAGCGGGAGGCCGCGGCGGCACCCATGACCCAAATGTGGGTGATCAGTGAGTATGGATGTGTATTGTGAACCTGGATTGAATCTCGATGTGTTATGTGACTTTGTATGTGAATTTGGATGGTATATGTGAATGCAGATGTGTATTGTGACTTTGAATGTGAATTAAGTTGTGTTATGTGATTTTGGATGTGATGTGTGAAGTTTTGGATGTGAGATGTGATTTTGGATGTTATATGTGAAGTTTGAATGTGATTTTGGATGTGAAATGTGAATTTGGATGTGTATTGTGAATGTGATATAAATTGTGTTTGGATGTGAGTGTGAATAGGGGAACCAGGAAAAAACAAAAAAAACAGCTAACTTCCGTCGGCTTTTGTAACACCCCAGAAATTAAAAAGGATTAAAATAAAAGAAAAATATTATTTAATCATTTCTGGATTTATTTATTAAAGGAAAATCACAAAAGAACCCAAATAAAGCCAAACAGGGAGAAATACTCAAAATCTGGACTTGAAATTTTATGAGATGAACTAGAAGCCAAGATATAATTTTAGGAATTTTTACAAATTTTTACCAACAGTGATTCAACCCTTAATCAAATAAATGAATTACTGGAATTATTTTAAATCAGAAAACAATTTTAATTCCTAAACGGACCTCAACCTGGAATTAGCCTCCAGCCCGGCCCAACCCAGCTCTGTGTCGCTGACGGGTGGGACCCAGGTGTCGGCGCCGCTCCCCTCCTCCCTCTCC
The DNA here is from genome assembly GCA_019279435.1 of Zizania palustris. Lineage (NCBI taxonomy): Eukaryota > Viridiplantae > Streptophyta > Magnoliopsida > Poales > Poaceae > Zizania > Zizania palustris. The sequence goes on along the minus strand of JAAALK010000687.1, from coordinate 8,926 downwards.
CGCCCGCGCCCGCCTCGGCCCCACATGGCAGCCTCTCGCCTCCGTCTCCCTCTCTCTGGCAGTCGTGGCCCGCCTGTCGGCCCTTCCTTTTTCGTTTCGCCCGCTGACAGGTGGGGGCCACCTGTCAGATGCTTCGTCTCCGATGGAAGGGGATCCCCCCTTCCATGCCGGCGACCCCCACCTTTTGTTTTCGCCGACGGCCGCCCGCGCTCACCTGGATTCACCCCGGATCCTTTTCCCTGGCCGCCACCGCCCCTTTCCATCCGTTGCCCACGCGTTTTCGCGCCTTTGGAAAGCTACCCGAAGCTTGGAAGGAGATCGCCGGAGCTCTCGGGATCCCTCGGTTCCCTGCCATCCCGACGCCGACGACCCCCTATAAAAGCCTCCTCCGGTCACCGCACTCATTCCACACCACCGTAGCCCGAGCCATAGCGATCCAGAGCGCTCCCCCTTCGTTTTCGGGTTTCCCCTCTGCTCCACCTCCGGCGAGCGATCGCCGCCGCCTCGGACCCCCGCCACCCTAGCCCTCCCCAGAGCCCTCCCCACCTCGGCATCCCCTCCGTTGGCCTTGGAACCCGCCGGATCATCGTCGCCGTCGAGCACCCGAGACCTCCTCGCCGTCTACCCTCGCCGCCGTCGCCATCCGTCGCCCGTCGTCGCCACCGAAGGTATGGCCGAGACCGTCTCGACTTCCCCTTTCCATTTTTGGCCGTAGCTAGGCCCTTAGATCCTCGCCGCCACCATCGTGATCGCTCCCGAGCCCGCCGTCGCCGGAGACGAAGGGTAAAGTACCCTCGTCACCACGTGCCGTGCCGGAAGGCATCGTGGCCGTCCGATCACAATCGGAGGGCTACGATCGGGATTTAATCAGGGCCCTCGGATCTGATCGAAGAGGTATCGTACGCTCTCGGCCGTCGATCGCAACTTAAAGCGCTGGAGCGATCTGGTGCGTCCACGCGTACCCCTTCGCTACGATTTAATCACAGCCGTCCATTTCCACTTAACCCCTCCCGCCTCGCGCCTGGCCGCCAGATCCAGATCCGACGGCTCTGGATCGGCCGGTCCACGCGCACAGTGGCGCGGTCCACCGTGGGCCTGGCTCACCGTGGACCAGAGCCCATTTTCCAGTTTAAATAAAATTCAGAAAATAGTTTAAACTTCAAAAATTCATATCTTGCTCAATTTAACTCCAAATTTCACCATTCAAATTTTGTTAAATTCAGTAAATTATTCTCTACATATTAATACCATAAAAACAGTATGTTACTGTTACCCAAAATATTCTTAATAAATAAATGAATAAAAACCCCTTAGGATTAAAATTAATAATACAGAAAATATAGTAGGAAAAATCCTAAAAAGGTAAACTCCACTGTCTTATGAAAAAAACTCAGAATAATAAAATATGACTTCACATAAAAACACCCACAACTATGTATGTTCTTCTATTTGGTGATTTTTATCTGTTTATTGAATGTATTATTTATTTTTCCGTATCAAGAAGACTACGAGTTCGTCGAGGAGCAGGAGTTCTACCCCGAGGTTCCTCCATCCCCCTTTGCTGATCAAGGCAAGTCATCGACCACCTCTGTGGAAACAGTTGATCATATTTGAGCCCATGTTTTAATAAACTATCGCTATAACTCATAGGTTAATATTGCATTAGTCAAATATCAAGCCTTACACTTATAATTATTAGATCCCCGTCCTTGTGTGCAAACCCAAGCCATGCTTATTGAGCCTTAACTCCTTGTCACTCTACAAATATTATATTAGCTAGTGCCCAATGTACCGGCACAACTGCTATAGGATAAAAATAATGAGTCGTAGATAGATGGATTCTGGTATATGAAATACCCCGTTATTCTTGTCTCTGGACTCTGTTGGAGTTAGGTATGTTATAAGTATGGTGGGTTCCGGGTGCAAGCTCGGGTTTTGGTATGTCGCACCCGGGGCACTATAAGGACCGGTCTGCGGGATCTGTTGCAAAGCACTTCCGTACCAACCACAAGTCTAATGGGTAAGTCCTAACTGGAAGTGTGGAACACTCCGTCTCACGGCACCATAGTGGAGGGGGCAAGGGGCTAGCCCTCAGGGCGCCTTGTACCGACGATGGCTCAAGAGGGGGTATTGTGGAAACTCGACATGGCGAGACACGGTACGAAACCTATAAGAGGGTGCTGTTGAGTCAGGGAAGACCATATGGAAGGTTTTGGCACGAGTTCCCGTGAAATGGGTCATCTCGTTACACTTTGGTGTAAGTGATGAGTGCGTGCCTTGTGGGTACAGTGGTACATCTCTGATCAGAGTAAAATCAATCTTTTCGAAAAGCCGAGCCCATGGTCAAGGGCGGGTTGTGTGACTACTCGCAGTTAGTTTACAATTGTTTGAATGGATGAGTTATTCATGGCATGTAAGGACTGTTGTGCGGGGAGGTAAAACGTACTCCTCGAGTTAGAAGATGATGATGCATTCACATGTTTACTTTTCCGTACTAATAAATTGCTCACATTAAATGCTTTACAAATATGCTGCTTCCGCAAAACTAGCCACTATCTCCCTTGTTATTATCTTGCATTATCTTTGCATTCGGTGGCTTGCTGAGTACATCTGTACTCACCCTATTGACTTACACCATCAGAGCCCGTCTACTACGAGGAGGATGAAGGTCTGGAGTAGCGACCCAGTCAAGGCGAGACTGGAAGGAGGCGTTCATCTAGGACCCTTGATTTTATTAGTTTCTCTTCACTTTCTTTCACTTTTGTATTAATGCGGTCTACGAACCGTGAATGATTGCTCGTCTTGTACGTGGTCGTGTGATGAACGTCTTGTTTTATTGATTTTCTATGGAATTTCAATAAAGTCCTGATTTATTAAATCGGGGCGCGACAGCTTTGACCATAGCCGACGGAAGTTAGCTGCTTTCGGCCACGTGGGCAGAAAGACTAACTTCCGTCGTCTAGGGCCAAAGCTGATGGAAGTTAGGTGTCCCTAACTTCCGTCGGCCAGGCTGGCCGACGGAAGTTAGCGCCCCTCTGCTGACGTGGCAGAATTCGGCGCTAACTTCCGTCGGCCACGTGAAGCCGACGGAAGTTAGCTAACTTCCGTCTACTCGCTTCCGTCGGCCAAATGCCGACGGAAGTTAGCCTTTTGCCGACGGAAGTTAGCTTCTTCCATCGGGAAAGGGCTAACTTCCGTCGGCTTTGGCCGACGGAAGTTCCTTGTTTTGTTGTAGTGCATCTTCTTCTTCCTCCTCCTTTTTCTCTCTCCCCCAACTCCTCTAGCCAGCCACCATCCCTTTCCCCGCCACCGACCGCCGCGCCCCACAGCCTTCACGCCCGGGATTCCCTTCGCACGGCGCGCGGGCGTGGGGGCGGCGGGGGCTGCGGCACGCGGGCGTGGGGGCGGCGGGGGTGGAGGCTGCGGGAGCTGCGGCGGCAGGCGCGGGAACAGGCCGTGCGAGGGTGGAGGGCCGACGGGCGCGGGGGGCGGGGCGCGAAGGGGATCTCGGCACGAAGGCTGCTGTGGGGCGTGGCGGCCGGTGGCGGGGGCAGGGCCGGGGGTGGCGGTCAGCCGGCGGAGGCGGCCGGCGGCGGGGCTGGGGGCGGCGGTCGGCCGGTGGAAGGAATTTGGGAGAGAGAGGAAGAGTAGGAGGAGGAAGAAAAAGGGACGTGGCATGTGATGTGGCAAAAATGTGACATGGCAGGTGACATGGCAAGTGACTGGACACAAAGTGACAAAAATTAATTGGCTAACATAGAGAGTGCAAAAAATTAATTGCAACGATAAGGGTGGCATTTGAAGAGGTGGCAACGATAAGAGTGGTAATAGTTAAATTTCCCGACTGGAGACGACGGAATAGGGTTTAGTAAATGGGTTGTTGGGCTGGAGCGGACAACAGAGATAGGTTAGGAATTATTGTTGGGCTGCTCAATTAATTTTGGTCCATTAAAAACACGTGTGTCTACGTATATTAGTACTCCCTCCGACGTACATTGTCTTCCCCCGATCGTACATACAAATATTATTAGTCCTGTCGTAGCAATGTGATATTAAATATAGCAATATATGTTGTTCCAATTGATTACTGAGGCAAAATTTTAGTGGTGCCACCCAAATTTAATTCAATTCTCGGTGGCCACACATACCCCATTTTTTAGTGTTTTTATTGCCAAAAACGCTTCGATTAACAGGGCGACTAATATTTGCACACTCTCACATAAAAACACCAAAACGACTATTATTTGTACACCGAAGAGCGGGTTTCTACTGGTCCGACTATGACTGAGGATTGTTTTAAGTATTATAGAGGATGTGAAGTGTGTCAGAAGTTTGGCAATATTTAGTTAGCTCCTGCTTTATTACTTAACCCTATTGTCAAGCCATGTTCGTTCTGAGGTTGGGATTTAGACTTCATCGGCCAAATTCACCCTCCTTCTTCAAAAGGACATCGGTTCATGTTGATGGTGATGGACTATTTCACCAAATGGACCGAAGTCGTGCCTCTCAAGAATATGACTCACAACGAGATACTTGACTTTATCTTGAAGCATATCATACATAGATTCACATTCCTCAAACTCTCACTATAGATCAAGGTAGTTTATTTATTTCTAAAGAAGTGAGAGACTTTGCCAAATATTATGGTATTAAGTTGATAAACTCTTCACCATACTATGCTTAGGCCAATGGTCAGGCCGAATCTAGTAATAAGACTATGATTAAGCTCATTAAGAAGAAAATTGAGGAGTTCCCTAAGAGGTGGCATGAAGTGCTTTCCGGAGCACTATGGGCTTGTAGAATTACAAAGCACGGTGCTACCAAAGTTAGTCCATATGAGTTGGTATATGGACAAGAAGTCGTTCTACCTGTAGAAGTAGATCTTGGCTCTTTAAGAGTGTTAAATCAAGATGGTTATCGGTCGACGAGTATGAGACTCTTTGAAAGATAATTTAGAAGAAGTGACTGATAAGAAATTGAGGGTTGTAGAAGCTATAAAAATAGACAAAAAGAGAGTAGCTAAAGCCTACAATAAGAAAGTTAAACCAAAATCGTTTCAAGTAGGTGACTTGGTTTGGAAGACGGTTTTCCCTTAGGCACTAAGAGCCCCAAATTTGGTAAATGGTCACCCAGTTGGGAAGGTCCTTTCAAATAGTCGAAATCGCTCCAAGCAATGCATATGTGTTAGAGTCGCTGCAAGGAGAGTAGTTTCGGAGAGCTTTGAATAGCAGGTACTTGAAAAGGTATTTCCCAAATGTGTGGCAAACAACTTGAAAGGACTGAAAGGCCGATATGGAAGGTATCGTCCTTGACCCGTTGTGATTTTAGTTCACATAGTTTGCTAAAAGGTAGGGGGGCATGTGTTGATAGCAAAAAATGGTATTAATGGTTAAGATTATCAAAATATCAATTTTGATAATTTGGGTCAAAAATACACATGTCCCGGGTGGGCCGAAGCCCTATAGGGCCGAAGGCCCACAGAGCTATGGGCTTCGGAAGCTTCCAACGAGTCTGCAGCCTTCGGCCTGAAGGCCTTCAGAGGCCCACCACACTGAAGCTTCGGCCGAGGAGCAGTCTTCGGTGGGTCTGGCCGAAGGCCCACTCCGCCGAAGCTTTGGCCCAAGGAGCAGGCTTCGTTGGGCCTGGCTGAAGGCCCACTTCGGGAAGAGATAGAGATTGATTCCAATTTTTGACTAAGTCTTTCCACACATGATTAAACCAATCTTATCAGATTAGGTTTAGATATTAGAAGTCTAGGCCCTATAAATATAGGGGTGAGGCCGATTCAGAACCCCCCGACACAAATCAACACAAAGCCCTAGCTTTGAACTGTACCTTTATTTTACCTTTACTTTCTGCAATCTTCCTAGGTTTGCCTGGAAGCCCTCCAATGGCCACTTCAGAACAGTGTAATCCTTGTTACTTCGCTTGTGAAGTATCCATTAATCTACGTAATAGATTACTATCGCCTTGTTACTTCGCCTGTGAAGTATCCGCTAATCTACGTAATAGATTGCTACCTTCGCCCCTAGTACAACACTTAGCAGAATTTGGTCCTCAGGCCGAATTGGTACTTTGAATATACTCTGTTGCAGGTTTTCACATTCGGAGCTACTTCACCAGAGGTGTCCCGAGCTGAGAGATCAGTTTAGAAGGTCGCTAGAACACCCTTCGGCGAGATCGGTGCTTCGACCGCCCGTGCCGGATCGTCACACTGTTGTCGATTTGACCAAGTCTCGCACGCTAGCACGCTTCACAACAGGCTTCATCACGATAGACTTCTCCACGCTCGTACCCCGCGTTAGACGAAGTCACGCCCGCGCGCTGCGTCCAAGTCATTATTTTGTATCTTACTGTATCAAAGACTTCGCGCCGAACCCGTTGTTTGGAGGTGATTGTCACATCCACATCGGTTCAGAGTTCATCTTCGGTCAGATCAGTCCGATCGCCGAAGGTACCCTTCGGCGGGATACTTCGCACCAGACGCGAAGGTATACCTTCGGCGACACCCTTCGCACTATACTTCGAATCAGTCAGGCTTCGCTCGGCTTGCTGATTTGTTCTATTTAATATATTTCTTTCGACTAATGGGATTATTTTGTGTGATCTGATTACCTGATGACTCCACCCCCCCTTACCACGGTTAAGGGTAGTCGGAACGCGATGTCAATGTTATGTTACGCTTAGACTTGTCCCTAAGTATCCTCACACTTTTGGATCGTCGAACTGACCCAAGTGCGGGAGCACACTTCTGTGTCAACAGAGTTAGTTTGCTATATGACTTTCGCCTTTGGCAAAACAGTTCTATGTGTACTTGTGCAAAAAATTGCAACTTATTCTGTTCTACGGATGTTAAGTTTCTGAATAGATATTTAGTGATCACAATATGTTGGAGCGATATTACTTCCGTATGAGGTAGAAGCTCTTCCGCTATCCATGAAGCTTCCATGAATATCACTTCACTCAATGATGTTGGTAGCCAGGTATTTATATTTGCGTCATTTATACTTCGCTTTATCATGATACTTTTTGTATCGATATGATGTCGTTCGTTCCATGAATTCCGTAGGATTGTTTTCATGTTTGGATTTATATTTTTATGTTGATTACACGTCTATTTGTGTCAGTATTTGTGTCGGTGAAAGATTCAGAATTAGTGTTTTGCATATTCTTTTCGTTTCGTAGGACTTACATATAAAGTTCAGATGGTTGGTATTTAGACTGTACTCTAATCATGGTTACTTCTTACAGCTGCCTAATCGAAGTTAGTGTTAAATTTTTTAACTACTCTAACTTCACAAGAGTCCTAATCTGTCGTGTGCCATCGAACGGTAGTTACTCTAGCAATTTTTTTGTCCATATTGGTGATGTTCTATCTAGAGTAGGTAGACTACTTGTTTCTAGCTCTCACATGCACAAAAATTATTGACCCTTTATTCTCCAACAATCCATGCCTTGTATTTATAATTATTTAATCTTGGTTGAAATTTTCAGAACCGTTGTGGGAGGAGTTAGAATCTATCTATTCTGTAGGACATGTTCTACAAGATCAATGGAATATAAAGAAGCTTTGAACTTTCATAAATGTGCTATATTGAGCTGCTGTTGCTGTTGTTGTTGACTGTTGTCCTAACTTTTACAAACATGCTGCAAGTTTATGTACTTTTTCAACTCATTAGTTTAGGTGTCGTTGTTTGCTAAACACCTTATTGATCTACAAGCTTTTTATTTTCTGTTCTTTGGTTCTATGCAAAACCACTAATTGTCTGCGATGAGAGTCGAGGCCTTGTCTGGAATATTGGAATTACACATGAAATAGTTCAATTCCCTACAGATTTTGTGTTTTTCTGGCAGTTCCAAATAGGGCCTGAGTGCTGACAGTACCCAACATACTTAGTATTACTTGTCACTCTAGATCTGGTTTGTTGATTTTTGCATTAGAATTAGGCATGTCAGGAAGCGTTTGTAGGTGTTGTTTGTGTATGTTGAAAGGCGTAGACGTTTCATGGCCATGTTGTTTCCTTGTTTTGAGGGATGCAACGACATCAAGATGTGATTTCGGAGCTCAGTGCGTTTGATTTCATCATTGATATTCTGTTAATGTTTTGGGTGTGGGATTTTTGCTTTGATTGGAGCCTGAGAGGTGATAATTTCAGGTTGTTAGTGTGGTTTCTACCTTTTATTTCAGAGAAATGTTTTGCTCAAATGTGTTGATTCCTTTAGTATTCTCGGTGATTAGTATGTGTATATAGTTGATTGGTGTTGTATTATTTTTAGGCTTGATTAGCAATGTTATTAGCTTGGAAAACTTCTGATATCAATAAGAATACGATGTATGAGAATAACTAGGGTTTTTGAGCCGCCTTACGTTTTCTAGACTTTGAAATGATGAAAGTTTCTTTATGACAAAGTATATATTTCCTATATCTGGTATGGTAAAGATCATAATTAATCACAAAGTATTTTACAGGAACCACTCTACTGCAATGCCCCTTCTCCTGACATGCGGAAGTAACATGCTGACATACGGAAGTAAACATGGTACTTTATGACTTTGTAACCTTTTTTGCATTGCTTTAGAACCACACATTGATTCTGTCTTAACACCAGTTCAATGTTAGCAGGGCTCATGATTATGTCGGCCAACAACATCAGTTGAAGGTTGCTGCTTACCTATATCGTCGGTTTCGTCAGCTTGAAGTTTTAGGATGTCTTATTTTGTTCTAAAGTATTGGAATGGTCATTTTGTGCTGGACGTATGGTAGTTGCTTTTGTGTGTTGTCTTTCATTTATGTAGTGCTGGTGCTGCGGTGTTGCGGTTTGCGTACGTCTGATAACAACCTTAGAAGTATCTTTTGGGCACTTCTTGTAAAAATACAAACTCTGTCAATATCACTAACTCCATGTTGGCGCTTTTATGTGTGTA